>JBBPBT010000347.1:1249698-1264756 GCA_037974875.1 Cicer bijugum | reverse complement strand
GTTGGTATTTGTGTAAGTAAAAGTTTATAAAAATAAATTATGACATTTATTTTAAATTTATTTTATAAACTCTTTATTTTAAGATATTTTAATATAAATTCAGTAGAAATTTTATTTTATGAAAATGTTAGAAATAAAGTTATTCAAGTTCAAAGTTTTTGAATGAGTAGTCTAATAATTTGACTAGAGATATTAAAGAAATTAAATTTAATAGATTGAAAGTTCAATCTCTAATGCTATATTTTTTCCTCTTCCTAACATGTATATTATTTTCCTATAAAAAATAATTATAATTTTATATTAAAATATTTACATTGTGAATCAGGAATTAATATTAATTTATAATTATATTTATCAGCTTTCATAAAATAAGTTAGACAAAATAAGAATTGATTTGATCTTCTTAATTTATAATTATTAGAGAAAAATGTTGTAACTATTATTTATACTGAGAAATATCAAAACAAAAGACATCAAACTCTAATTTGTGACATGGTATCAGCAAGTTCGATCAAACATGTGATCTCTTAGTTAATCTTGGTTTTATTCATCGATATCCCACTGGATCACTCTTGAAAATCGTTTCTTCCGTTTTTGGTACTTGCTTGTTTCGTACATTGCAAACTCTCAATTATAGCTGTTTGTGGTTGCTTGTTCGACTATTGGTTTCATCTTCATGATTCCTAATTGTCTTTTACAATTTTTCGGCGTTGCGATTGTGCTTTTGGGTTGTTTCTCACTGTTGCTCGTTACTGCGTTTCTGAGTTTGTTGATCGTGTTTCTAAGTCATTCTCAAAGCTTGTTGATCATGTTTCTGCTCGCCGCTGCTGCTTGCATGATCGTGTTTGGTTGTCTCATGTTGATCGTGGTAATTTTTTGTTATGAACCTCTTGTTTAAGGACGCGTTTGCTTGATCTCTTTACTTGTTTCAATTATTTTATTCTTAATTTTTTTCTGCACATTATTAAAAATAAAAATTGTGCACGTGCAAACTAATGGCTTCTGAAAAAGACAACTTATGTGTCCGTTTTACCGGTAAGAATTACGCTGCTTGGGAATTTCAATTAAAAATTTACATTAAAGGAAATGGATTATGGAGTCACCTTGATGGGGTTTCTAAGGCACCAATAGAGAAGGTCGCCTTAGATGTGTGGAAAATCAAATATACTCAGATTATTTCTTGGATTCTCAATACTATTGATCCTCATATGATCAATAACTTATGCTCTTTTTCAACTAGTCAAGAAATGTGGAACTATTTGAAGTGTATCTATAACCAAGACAATACAACCAAACATTTCCAGTTGGAGCTAGAGATAGCCAACTACAAACAAGGTAATTTGTCAATTCAAGAATATTATTCTAAATTTTTGAATTTGTGGACAAAACACTCTCCTATTCTAATTTGTTGTGGTTATCAAGACTTCTCTTTCGGATGTTTAAGTTGTCTACAACACTAGTAAATAAGATCGATTTCTCATGAAACCTCGTCTAGAATTTGAGGTTGTTATAGGTGCTTTGCTGAACAGAAATCCCATTCCTTGTTTGGATACATGTATTGGTGAACTTCTCAGAGAGGAACAACGTCTCCTCACTCAAGGAACCTTGTCTAATGATGTTGTCACTTTTGAACCTGTTGCATAAGTTGCCCAGAGTCGAGGTAAAGGTCGTGATATACAACAAGTTCGATGTTTCTCATGTAAACAGTTTAGACATGTCGCTTGTAGTTGCAATAAGAAGTCTTATAATTATTGCAAGCAGTAAGGTCATATTATCTTTGATTGTCCCACACACCCTCCACGACCAACACAACATTCTCTGTAGGCATACCATGCCACTACAAGCTTCGTAGTTGGTCCTTCCAATTCTAGTGCCTCTAATGGTTGTGCTCTACAACCTAAAATGATTCAACAAATGATACTTTCTGCTTTTTCAGCCTTGGGAATTCACGACAAGTCTTCTAATGTTTCCAAATCATGGTTTCTTGATTCTAATGCATCTAATCACATGACAGGTTCTTCTAAATACTTGCACAATTTACATTCTTATCATGGTAATCAGAAAATTCAAATTGTTGATGGTAATACTATTTATACCACTAATGTTGGTGATGTCAACTCTGATTTTTGGGATGTGCTCGTATCAACTGGACTTGCTTCCAATTTATTGTCGGTTGAAAAATTGACGAACAACAATTGTAATGTTAATTTTTCTTGTGATGGTTGTCTTGTGCAGGAGTAGGTGTTGGGGAAGGTGATCGTGAAGAAGCCTAAAGTGGGAAGACGTTTCCACTTTAATTTATTTCTATTATTTATCTTTTTCTTGTAATAATGTTTTGAACTCTTATGAGGATTGACATAGAAAATTAGGTCATCTAAAATCTGTTGTTTGGTCTCATTTAATTAAAATTGGTTTCTTGGAAAATAAAAATGTTGTTTCTAATATTTTTGTGTCATGTTCTATTTGTAAATTGGCTAAAAGTAAAATACTTTCTTTTTTGTCGGGTGTTCTTCATGCTTCCACTTGTTTTGAGATGATTCATAGTGATGTATGGGGAATATTTCATGTAACTTTTTGTGCTCACTTTAAATATTTCATCACATTTATTGATGAGTATAATCGTTTTACTTGGATATATTTACTTCGGTCTAAATTTGAAGGGTTTTATATGTTTAAGAAATTTGTAACATATGTTGAAACTAAATTTCAAGCAAGTATTAAAAAATTTCACTTTGACTCTGGTGGTGAGTATATGTCTCATGAATTTTAGGAGTATCTTCAGTAAAAAGGTATTTTGTCTCAACGTTCTTGTCTAAATACCCCCCAACAAAATGGAATGGAAGAATGTAAGAATCGTCATTTGCTTGATGTAACAAGCACCTTACTTTTTCAAACTTATGTACCATCTAGATATTGGGTAGAGGCTCTTACCACAATTTTCTTTTTGATCCATTATGTTGTCTTCTACAGTTATTGATCTTGACTCCCTTTTTTTTTTTCGTTTTTTAAAATCCAGCCCGATTATTGGAATTTACATACTTTTGAATATGTGCGTTTTGTTCACCTACCTCCATTTGAAAGACATAAGCTTGGAGTGTAGACTCTTCAATGCGCATTTAGGGGATATAGTCACTCTCATAAGAGCTTTGTATGTTATTAAGAAAAATAATTTTTAATAATAAAAAATTCAATCAAAAAGTAAGTAAAATATAGTCAATAAATTGATTTATATTTTGAAAGAAATAAATAATCTTCTGATATTAAATATTTAATTATATACTATATCTGATTGAATTTTACAATCATAAAATATTTTTATCAATTATACTAAATTTAAAAATATTTTTTTATTTAATTTTTATATATTTTACAAAAGAACACATACTGCATGAAATATGAAAATGAATTATATACCTTTATTGATCAGTGACTTTAATGTATTTTAGAATAAAATTAATAATTAAAATAATTTATAAAAATTATTTAGATAAACGAGAACAATTAATTAAGATAAAAACATATATAAAATCATCAAAAGTTAAAAATAAAAGATAGAAAATTTCAATCTATTAAATATTATTTTATAATATTATTTATAAAATTATATAATTTTATATAGACTATTTCCGTTGGACACAAAATTTAAGTGGTGTATAGTACCTGATCACTTTTTACCATTAAATAAATAAGTTCCACCAAATTTCAGGGTGCATCTTCTATATAAAATCTCTTCTCTCTACCTCCTTTGATTTGCCGACAAAAACTCATTGCTCTTAAAAAAAAAAACATGATATTTCAATTTGAAAAGTTCAATAAATGCCTCTATTCATTATTCACGTATATAGAGTTTTTTTCCCCTTTACATTTGATCCATTTTTCAGGCACAAGCAACAATTTTTCCAAGCTATGTGTTCATTGATCCGTGACTTTTGTGTGACATAAAACTATGAAAGGAACCCATTATTCTTAACTCTTATGATTTTTTTCAAAATACAGACCAAAATCTATGAATAATTAATTATGTTGAGTTGATGACCCAGTAGTGGAGGCTTCACAATGAAGAGAGAGAAATCAAGTGCGGAAAAATATGATATTATCGTAAAGATCATTTTAATCTAACGGTTAAATTTACTCTTGCACCGTGCACCACATTTATCACTCGTGCGCGGTAGCATCAGCCTCTTTTATGATCAAAAAGGGTTAAGCCCCTAATTACAACTTTATATTATTGTACTTTTCAAAAAACAAAAAACTTATATAATGATATATTTTAGGAAAGTGGATAATGAATGTTTTTAAGGAAACTGTATAATATTTCCAAATTCTAAATTATTCCATAATGTATGATATATATATTTAGAAACTTTATAATGCATTTTTTTTTTTAGGAAAGTGTATAATATTTTCAGATTCTAAATTATTCTACAATTGTTTTTTGTGAACTGTATTTATTTTATGTTAACAGTTTCTTTATAAATATAAACTATTATATTAAATTACAAAAGTACTAATATGTTCATTATATGAGTATAAAAGATTAAAAAAATATCATTTGTTTAACTTTATAGATATAATTTGAATTAATTTTAAATGAAATTTCATAATGAACATCAATAGTAAATAATTATTACAAAATGATAAATGTAATTTCTGTCTCACCCTTTATATCCTATTATATTACAAAAAACATTTAAGTTATTTTAATGTTGCTTTAGACAAATTATATTCCACTAGCTCTTTTTTGTGACATCTATTATATTTGTAACTTAAATTATATTTTGCAAAAAAAAAAAAATTAACATATTATAAATTATTTATACGCATGTTATTTAATCATCAAAATACATATATCATGTGATAACATTTGTTTGTATAAAAAAAATTATTTTCTACAACTTGCATTTCAAATATATAAACAAAAATAAAATGACACTGTATTCACGTAAAATGTGTATGTTAGAAAGCACAAACAGATTATAACCCCCCTTATCGACATTAATCCGCCACATGATTCTGTAGTAGTTGCAACACGACGTTCTGATAGAGCGTCTCTCGCACCAGATAGATATTCACCAGACATGTACAATTCTTCACATACTTCTTTGTATGCATATCTCTCTAGCTTATCAATTCCTACTTGTTACTCATAGGCTATTAAAGATATGCGATGGGTAAAAGCAATGAATGAGGAACTTCTAACTCTTCAAGATAATTCTCTTGTCCTCCTCATATCAAACTCATAGGCTGCAAATAGGTATATTATATTAAATTGAATTCTAATGGGTCTCAGTATGTACAAGGCTCGATTGGTTGCCTTAGGGAACAAACAGAAATATGGAATTGATTATGACGAGACATTTGCACCGGTAGCCAAAATGACAATTGTTCACACTATACTCTCTATAGATTCTTCTCATGGGTGGACTCTTCATTAAATGGATTTGAAGAATGCATTTCTTCACAGTGATCTCATTGAAGATATTTATATGACTCCTCCTCAAGGTCTATTTTCTTCATCTCATGGTGTGTGCTAGCTCAAATGCTCTTTATATGGTTTGGAACAAACACTCCTCTTTTATGTTGATGATATGGTCATTAATGCATCTGATATGGCATCCATCCATGATCTTAAACACCAATTGTAAACTGCATTTCATATGAAAGATCTTGGTAACTTGCAATATTTCCTTTTCCTTGAGGTTCATTATACCTCCAAGGGTATATTTCGTCATCAACATAAGTATGTGACATACGTTGTTTCTATGTTGGCTTCTCCTCTTGAAGTTAATATGAAGTATCATCGAGATGAGGGTGATATATTCATAGATATTTTATTGTATCAACAACTTGTGGATAGTCTAAATTATTTGACAATTACCCGACTTGACACATCATTTGTTGTTCAACAAGTAAGTCAGTTCATGCACTCTCCTCGCCACCTTCACTTGGCAACAATTCGATGAATAATTCCCTATTTGCTAGGTACCTTGTAACACCCTGGCCCTCCAGCGTTACCGGCTGTGTTACCTCACGACCTTCTCGCCCCCTCCCCTCTATCCCTCAATTGGAAATCTGGCGAGTTTTGCCTTCCGTGAGATTCGAGCCTGATACCTAGGGGATAAGTACCGCTTCCTCAAAGATCCCACCACCAATTGAGGGAAATGGATGGCCGGGGTGTTACAAAATTATCATGTATGTTCTGCATGATTGAGGTTGCCAAGGAACTTTAGGAACAATATATCAATCAAGACATTTAACATATTTTCTTTAGTTTTGGTACTTTTGAATAACTGTTTTGGAATTTTCGCACTACTAAAGTTGAAAATATTTTATGGAGTTGATCTATTTTCTTTTTGTTTGGGCTCTTTGAAAAAATATAAATAAATAATGAGTAATACTTTCTTCTCTACTATTACTCATTAGGTTCACAAAATTAATATTTCATGAAGTCATATTCATAATAACTTTGAAAATTGTGTATGATTTCTTTTCGAAATTAACCTCTTACAACGGGATACTCGTTGAACTGATTATGTTTGTTCATGGCATCACAATTGCACAAAATATCTCGCTTTATAATGCCATCTTTTAAGTTGATTCTTCTATAGTGTCTATTTATTTTAAAAAATAACATTAATCTATTGTCCTACTTCAACTCATCATTGATGATGCCATTTACCTCCTTATACTTCCTAACCTATGGTTAACTTTATTAATCGTGAGACCAACAATTGTGTTGATCTTCTCGCTTATAAAGGTCACTCAGTTGCTTTCTTATGGAATGATTTTTCTAAATCTTTTGCTCTTTTAGATAGTTGTCTTATAAAAAAAAGGCTCATGTGCTTTTATAATGAAGTAGTTTGAACAATAAATTATGAAAAATGATAACAAGTGTCTTTAGGGCATTTTTTAAGAAATAAAATAAAATTTTAAATGTTGTATATTTAGTATTTTAGAATTGTGAAATTTGAAAATTTCCACTCAAGTTTTTTCTATTTCCTTTTTTGTTTTCTGTTAACATAACTCTTAAATAATTAGCATCAAATTTTTTGCTTTAGTGCTTTATGTTTGAGCTTGATTCTATCGTTAATGTAGATGCGAATAGAAGTGGCAATGATACGCATAAATGAATTCATATGATTGATTATTACATGAGAATGTTTGCCTTATAGAAATATCAAATGAGCTAGACATGAGATATATGGCCATGGAGAAAAAGAAACCCGTTCCCAGTTGTATAATATTCCAAATTTTGTGATGTTACAATTTGTCATTCAGCATGAAATAAAAAAATATTAAAGAGAGGATGAATTTTTGTATGAATGGAACTTGATTACATTTTCATTTTCATTTATAGACAAGTCATTTGAATACAAACTTTTCAGCAAAAACGGTCGTTGCTAAATCTTATATATGTAAAATATAATAAGTATATACCTTTTTTTGGGTACATAATAATATATACCTTAACCCAACGCCTTATTAACTTTGGTCTTGAACAGTAAAATGTATAAATTTTCCATTGAAAAATAAAGAAAACACCCCGTCGAATGTGTAACGAAAGAACCAAAATTTGGGCCTACAATGCAATGCCATACCGGACCATATGCTTTATCAAACTCCTGCACATGAACACACCACAAATATATTATTAAATAAGTTTATCAAAACAATGTTATTCTTTTTTAATAAAAATTATCAAAAAGAGAAACACTATTTTTTAATAACTTTTTTTAACCAAGTAGGCAAATACATACATAAATAAATAAATAAATAAATAAATAAATAAATAAACCCTGTTTCTGATGTTGGGCACATGGGTTGAGAGTCAAGATTAATGAGAGATTATAAATTGAATACACTTTTTTGTTGTTGTTGAGATAATTAGTGCATGATTAACTGATTAGCTAAAATAAATTATTGGAGGCAATGAAGTTTAACACATGGGGTGTTGGAGAATTTTGTGATTAAGATTTGATCTTGATAAGTGAGGCTAAAAACTTAATCTGGTAACCTTATGAATGGTCAAGATCCAAAGATCTAGTCATAGGTGTGTTTGCTAGATCATTGATATATAATGAATTGAGTTGGACCATTTTTCAATTATTTTATTTTATCCAATGAAACAGAGAAAGGAAGAGAGACAGAAAATGTCAACACATGGTTTCGTCCAGCCGGTTTTCATCATTAAATCTTTTTGTGGGGTTCATTGAACAAATCTCAATCATCCAACCAGCAAAGTTCCAAAAAGAAACGCCTAAATATTAAAATCTCAATCCATTTTTATGGTTTTTGCATCTCAATACTCAACTTGTACTACTTACCTTCATTCCCCTACAAAACAATAACTAATGTCTTAAAAATAAGTTACACAATGGCAATGATGTTGGCCTAATTAGATATAGCTTCAACTACAAGTTGTATAAGAAGTACTGACTCATAATATACGTCACTTTAATAAACACATGAATTAAAAAATGTAATTAATTTTGATGCTCTTATAATAAAAACATAAGACATGGTTTACAAAAATACTCTTTCGTTGATGATATGGAAAAAAAGAGAATAATAAATAGGTATGAGAATAATAGGAAAAATAACATTAATATTTCATTGATTTTGTAAAACAAAAATTAAAATGAGACAAATATATTTTTTTAAATATCTAATATTGTGGGATGAAAAGATTATTTGGCCACAATATTTTTAGATCGTGAATGTAATTTAAAACCTCACATTAACAACTAATAGGATTTTGATGAAGTGTAATAATGAAGCAAAGAAACACCTTAATTAAATCAATTCAATGGTGATGAATGAAGAGGTAAAAAAAAAATAAAAATTAAAGCATAAGCATAAGCATACCTTCTTTATGTTATGAGCAATGTGTTTGGAGCTAAACTTTTCAAGATTCTCATATGTCCTTCTTGCACAACGAAAAGCATGCACTTGCATGAAACTTGGCATATCTGAGACCAAAACCTTAACTTGAAGATTTTCAATTACAGAGGACAATGTTTCAATTTGTGATACTGATGTTCTTGCCTCAACAAATTTACCTTCTTTGTGTTCATTTGCTAACTTTGTTTCAACATAAGACACTGATTTTCTTCCCTCTTCAACTATGATTCCTCTTGATCTTGTTGTTGTTATTGTTGCTGGTGATGATGATGCTTCTATGCAAGACACTGATTTTCTTCCCTCCACATACCCTCCTCTTGATTCTAACTCTAAACATGATGTTGAATTCCTTGCATCAACAAATCCTTCAATATCCAAATCTTTGTGATGATTAATGTTGTGACAACCATTTTTTTCAAGATTGTAACTTCTAGTTGGATATCTTATCCTTTGTAACCAACTTCGTGAACTTGATTTCTTTTCTTTCTCAACACCATGTTCTAAATCTTTCTTTCTTTGGTGTCCTTTGCCACCTTTGTAAATATACATGAACCCTTTCATGTGTTGCTTGTCTTGGTTACCCAAAGGAATTACTACTACAACACTTGTTGAATAATTAGTAGTAGATCCACTTTGGACTAATAAGTCATTGAGAAGTGGATAATAAATATATACAAATGTTTTGAGTGAAGACCAATTATTAGAGTAAGAGTGGAGACCCATTTTATCACTAAAAATAATACATAATTCAATTTAGCCTCAAGAAAAATAAGTCATTTTTAGATTGTGGGAAAATAAATTAAAAAAATAAAATAGTCCATAAATTATGTTTTGTTATTGCATATTATGTTTACGTGACATAAATTAAGTCTTTTCTCTAAGAACTACGAATATTTTTATTTTTATTTTTCCTAAACTAAATTGGATTATGCATTTTTTACTTTTCAAGGACTAGTGCGAAAAAAACACACCTCAAAACACTGTAACATAGTAGATGTAATAGCCGCATCAGTCCCACCACACTATTTAGTGTTTGTTTACATAAATTATATTTTGTATCCTCCTTTACTTTTTTGATAAATATGTTTATCCAAAAAATATGAGATTTTTTGAAGTAAAATAAATAAAAAATTATAATATTTGATATAAATAAAATATAAATTCACGCCACAACGAGTAGATTTTAAACATTGGGTCTTCATTCTTAGAATAATGGTTATTAGGAAGAAGCTGGCATATTATATATAAAGGCAGAGCCATGTGTTTATGTTAGTGACAAAGGATAAATAACAAATGGTAGTGTCAATATGTCAAAATGAGATTTGATATATATTGGTTTAGTGTATGTAAATAAATAATTGAGATTGCGATGTGGGACTAACCATTAATCTCTGGGGCATATTTGTCCCCAGCGATCTGCTTCTGGACAGCCAACATCTATGGACCCCTACTATTGCCACCCCTAATTGTTGGGGTACCCCCCTAAATAGGTCACCATCAATTATCTACTACTTTTTCCTCATTCTTTTGCAGCCAAGCATCAATTAAAACTTGCAATTTACTGGATGGAAATCGTTTGAGAAAGTAAACATTTATGAGAAACAAGTTGATTTCTTGATTATTGGTGGTTAAAGTTTTTTGTATGTTAGCATAGCATATGCAAATGGTGTGGTTTTGGCCTTTTCTTTCATCTATCAGCTGCTTGAGGTAGATTATTCGCCCACTCCTATCAATTAACTTATTGCTATTTTTGTTTGTTTTTTAGTGCATAATTCTTCAGGCGCAATAGTCCCTAATCATCACAAATATTTGAGCCGAATCTAAATTGTCTAGTGTAAGGTAATTACACAATTTATATTGTAATTGTTTAATTATTGATTTAAAATTACAAGGTTCATATCACACAATCAAGTTCGTGTATTAGAATATTCTCAGTCATCAATCTAAATTGAACTGTCAAAAATTATATATGTGTCATGCAATTACAACACGAATTTCATTTTAAACTGATCTGCATTAAAATCTAACTATCTTAAACACTGAATTTTTATAACATTGATTAAAATCGAACTTTTAACTATATATTTAAGCAGTTAAAGTCGCGTAATAATAAAATAGCACACTTTTTATGATTAAATTAACTTATATTATAGATAACGATGCCTCACAAAAAATAATAACATACATAATGAACATTGTTGCAAGAGAAATGACTTACATTTTACAAGCTGTTTTAAATTTCTGTTCAAGAACCTGTATATGATAAGACAAAAAAAAGTTGTTAGTTAGAACTTAGAATATGTGTGGACCAGCAAAATGTAGGTGTACACTATACTAGAGTATGTGACCATTTAAAATAAAATTATCATTAATGTAATGACAGCGCAACTTTTCTATTCTTCTCTGTATTTTTTTGTCTGAGAAATATGTTTATACTTTATACATCAATTCCAATATCTTTATGGTATAGGTTATTGATGGCATTGAGATTTCAATATGCAGATGAAAGGCACTGCAATTAATATGTACGTTCCGATTTTGTTCTGTGTTCAGAATATATCTATGGACTATGGTAGACATGGGTTACCTTACCCCACAAATGACTTTGTTATATCTACATTTCTTCTTTTGTTGCTCTTCTGCAGTGAGATTTTATTGGTTCATTAAGTAATATAGGTAAAGCAACCATGATTTTTTATATTTATATATAATAAAGCAAACATGAATTTTTTTTAACATTAAAAAGTGAAATTAGACCAAGAGTTTTTAATCGGAGATCTAGATTTCGAATATTAGAAACTAACGTAATCACTTATTTATTAATATTTTACTATAAAAAACCAGAGGTTGTATAATATCAAACTACCAGTACTATTTTAACAGATTACAATACTTCATTTATTCAATATTATTACTCTAAAGATAAAAAGTTTTGGCATAATTTTATTATAATTATGATTAAGCATTAGCTTTAATAAATATATTAATTCTAATAAAAATTATCTAGATTATTATTTCTCTTCTATTTTTTCTTGGTGTGCATTATTTCAAAAATATTAAAATTTTCCACGCTTGTTTCGCATCAAGAAATAGCTACTATAGACGGTTGCAGAGATTAAAAAAAGAATGCACTACTGTGATGGCTATCACTTTTTTAATAAATTCTTATACTTATCATTATTAACAAATAATATTTGGTCACTTTTACTTTCTAAGAATTTCTACTATAAACACAAATGACAAAGGCCAAACGTACAGAAAATGAATCTAAGGAAAATAAATAGAACACCCCTTGCATTGGCAAAGCAAATGAAGAGTCTTCATAGTGAAAAAATTGCAGATAATATATATTTGAAGATAAGGTCCAATTAGAGGTTTCATAAATTGAGGGAGCCACTCCTGAGTAATGTCATTGCTAAGCAAAACCCTACATCCTCAGTGATAATTAATTTAGCATGTGAGGGTTAGACCACTTCACATTATTCGTTGAACATACACCACAAAAAAAAATACTTTAAATTAATATTGTAGCCATAGTTCTTTAATTGTAGCAATTTGATGTATTCATTTGTTATGATAGAGATGTGTACAAAATAATATGATTCATTTAAAATAAATAAAAAACGTCTTACGACAATTATTTATGAGAAACTACTGAATTCGAATAGTTAAAAAATTCAAGAAGCATTTAGATGAAACATATGAATAAATAGTGTAATGAAATGGCAGCATTGATTTGGAAATAAATGCGATATGAATCGTGGGGAAGTAATTTATTTGTTGAAGAAAGTAATGTTTGGTATTGGGTTTTATTTCCTTGACTTGGGGAAATAATTCCACAACATTTCGTATGGATAACAATGTTTAATGTGGAAACTGTTCTGGCCTATAAACTAGAAAGCATACAGAAATGGATTGGATCATGTGTATGGCCTATCTCTCATTCTGAATAAGTTGTGCAGAGAATTTGCTGAATAAGTTGTGCAGAGAATTTGCTGAGGGGCCCTTTCACAGAAGTTAGATACAGTTTTCTAAGGAGTATCACTATCCATATTCCATGCTAATTTAATTTTTATGGACTTTTTAAAAAAAAAATGTTTTTGAGAAGAATTTTCACAGTTAGGCAGGCTTTTATAGTGATGATTTATTGTTCTTAGGGGATTTGGGTATGCTATAGCAGTCCAATCATTTTTCCCAAAAAAGGCCCAATAAGAAATTTCATATCACTACTACTAACATCTAACATATATAATACAAAGAAGTATTCAATGTTATAATTATATACAATAAGGTAACATATTGATATTAATACTACATTGGGATCATTTGTTGAATCTGCTTGCGTTGGTTTTGAATATTGCAGTTGAAGCGAGAGCATGACCACAAGTTGTTATTATCTGATAAAGGCACAACTGGTATATTGTCACAGTTGCATATTTCAATCATGGAGCCATCTGGGTCGTGGAAGAATAATTGATCAACATAGATTCCATTTTCCTCTACTCTGTTCTTCACATACTCTATCTTCATTTGTTGCAGTTTATTCTCCACTGCTCCCATACTTTCACACTACCAACAATTCAACATGGATGGATTTAGTTTATATGCTATTTCCAGTATAAAAACTTTTAACACTAGTATATGAATAACTATGTTTTAAAATTGAAATAATATGAAAGAGGTACATACTTGGAATGAAATGTGGCTGTCCTTTGGATTAATGTGCACATTCCTCATCATACTTTCTGGGTCATCTGATTGGAGAAGGTGTATGCCAATTCCATAATTAAACAACCTGATCAAACCCCAAATTTAATTAGCATTCAATTAGGGAGAAAAAAATAAATTGTATATGCTGAATGTTAAATTACACTTAAGATTTATCACATGAGTTCCTCAACTTATAATAAATTTTGGCTATAATATTTACAAAATATGTATATATATATATACCATGCACCATTGAAGTCTAATGAGGTAGGCCTCTTAATTGGAAAGAAGCCAAGAACGTTGACGTAAAAGTCAACGGATTTCTCTAATGATCTACACACCAATGAGATGTGATTCAATGATTTGAGTTGCAGGGGATTGCCCATTCTGGTTTGATTCAATGGTTTGTAAGAAGAAAACAAATTAACTAGAGAAAGGGATTATGAATGTAATGTCGGTTGTATATGAGTTTAGTCGTATGATTAAGAGAATATTATTATTATTGGATTAACCTTAGGATAGAGAAATGTATTTATAGGAACTTGGTAAGGAGGGTCTGATGCTTAGTTTCTATGGCACATGTTGGAAGTTTCATGTTTCAACCTATTTGGATTTGACTGTGTTTGGATTTAGATGGGGACAACTATGTTGTTACACGTAGATGTCGTGTTGGTGAAACAGGACTCGACATGCAATGCTTATCTGGCTTCACGACACGTAAGTCTGTGTTTGTCTTAGCTTTTTTTACTTTTATTTATTTTTAAAGTGAAAATCCTTTTTTAAAATGTAGTTGATGAGAATAGTCACTAAAATAAATTCAGATAACTTGCTTCTTTAATTTAGGTAAGCAAAATTGGTTTTTCTGCTGACTTTTGCTCCCACTTGTTTGTCAACGTGTAATATCCTTTTAAAAAAATTATTGAAGTAATAAATTTGTATTATTTTTACAAATTTAATGATATAATATGAAGAAAAAATTATATTTTTCAATGTAGATTAAATAGAAGCATTTTGTAAAAATTATATATGAATTCATTTAAATTTTGTGAAGGATTTATATTAAGACATACGAAAAAATAAAAATAAGTCTTATAACTAAATCCGGGTAAAAGATTCGCAGGAGTAACTTCCAACATTTTAGAATTTTAAAAATACCTACTGCAATAACTTTAACATGATAAAAAGTTAAGACAATGTGATCAACATTAATTTCAAGTGTCCATACTATGTTATTAACTTTTTAAATAATTTGGCAAGTGTTTATATCTTTTTAAAATTTAGTGTTGTGGATCTTTTTAAAATTTAATGTCATAGATCTTTTTTAAAATTCTTTAATGTTGAAGTTAAAGTGTGAAATTTTTTATAAAAATATATTACAATGTTATACCAACTTCTTTGATCGATTATCTACTTTTTTTACTAAATATGAATTATCTAATATTGAAAT
>JBBPBT010000347.1:1223042-1246516 GCA_037974875.1 Cicer bijugum | reverse complement strand
AAAGACATGAGAAAGATTACAATAAAATAATTATAATTCATTGAAAAGCTATGCACATGACAAATGTTTGTTGCTTAATTATACATTTATTTACAACAATCACATTCAATTTTTCTTTATTTTCCAATAAAAAATATTGTATAGTCTGTATTTACATTTTGTTAACGATGATGCAATTAAATTACTTACTATCGTGGATCTTATATAAATTCTATATGGATTTTTTCTTCAAATTCTCTAATGTTGAACTTATTATTGTCAATATTCTTTTTGCTATTGAAAGTTTATGTTGAAAGCAAAAGAAGAAAACAAAAAAGAACCCTGGATTAAAAAAAACACACACACAATTTAAAGCTTTTTTTTCTTTGCTGCAGAGAACAAATTATTCATTTTAAATTATTACTATACTTTAATTTCATGTGTTTGAAATGATATTACGTGATGATCAAACACGTGAATAACCAACAAGTAACATTTTTTGTAACTTTGGTTTGGTTTTCAGGGACTAACACTTTGTTTGGTTTAAGAAAAAGAAATAGAGAAAATAAAGTAAAAAGTGTATAAAATGATTATTTTTTAAGAGAAATTATAGAAAATGATATATATATCTAAAATAACATAAATATTTCCAATAAAATTTAAAATATGATAAAAGAATAATATTAAAATTAAATAAAATTAAAATAATTTTGTCGTTTTAGATCAATTGATAATTTTAAAGAGTTTATATTTTAATTTGAAAAAAAAAGTTCCACGAAATATAGTTCTTTCCTTTTATTTTTAATGTATTTTAAAGAAGATAAATTTATTTGATACGTACTTTTTTTCCTTTTTCGAAAAAAAAAAATCTATAAAAATAAGGTGTTTAACTGATTAAATACCTACGGAGGTGTATGGTTTAAGATACTACTAGTTTTAAACGCTAACACTCTTGAAAAGATCCTTTATGATAACAAGAGTGCACGAAATCCCTAACCCCCATTGTTACGAAATGCACACATCTAATCTAGACAAACCTCACCGTCGCACGTGATTTCACTTTTCCATTGCGACACTCACTCACAAGAACCGACTAGGTATGTCTCTCTCGCTCTCTCTCTTTTTCTTCTTGTTGCTACTGCGATTTCTTTCTTGCTGTGTTTTCTAGAAAACGACTAATTGAGGGGTTGGGGATAGATAGCCATTCTGCTTTGTGTTACTTCTCGGTTTCTAGCTTGTGGACACAAGTTGTTACGATTTCTCATCAATTCACTAGTTGTATTATCTATTTGTTGCTCACCAAGTGTTTGACAGAAATATTCACACAAACTATAGTGCGCTTCCACTCTTATAACGTCTCATGTGCTTGAATACGATTTTGGTTGATGATTACATCATATGCCTCTAGTCCCTTCATTGCATTTAATGTTCCTCATTGTTAACCAATAATTGATTTAACTAGGGTACACATTTGTGTTTGTGTTAGATGTAGGCATGTAGCAAATATGCTTTGGTACCATCATGGAACTCAATTGTTTTGGATATTTAATACTTTTATTTTAATTTACAATGTTGGTTTTTGTTATCTATGACTAATCTATAAAACTTGTAAATATTTCAATTCACTGCTTAGTCCACTTTTTTTCATTTTTTCTTTCTCCAAGTACAAGGGTGGGATCTAATGGGTTGGCGTTGGATCCTGTAAATGTAATAACTTATGTTACTCAAGTGTGAGTGGATGGTGAATGGTTTTTGGTGATCTTGTTATTAGTCCATTTATACTCTCGGATTTCCCAAAAAGTAGTATCAAAGTTGGTTGGTAATGATAGTGCAAGTATAGTGATGTGGGACACTTTCTATTGTCTTAAGGTTTTAGATTGAGATGTGGTATACTAGTCTCTTGCTAATCTTGATTATTAGTTCACTGTTACTTCCCGTGTTCCCTATATTATCCAACACCTTATTTTCTTCTTTGTTAATGGGTTAGAGTTGGACAATGTATTGCTATCAATGAACCATTCACAAGTTATAATATGTGATACATCCATCATATTGGATTGTTTTAGGATTTTATCCTAACTTGCACTGGAAAGTCCAAGGATAATTATCAAATGGCACGGATCTGGTTTTTAGCTCATGAGTGGTGGTGCTATCCTACTTAACACACTTTGCTAATTAGAAACCCTCTTCCGGAATCCAGTCAAATTTGGGATTGCGTGCTAAAGTTGAAAGATTATTAAATCCATGAAAGAAGGAAAGTTCACACATGGTGGAAAAAAGTTCTTAGGTTAAGATAATTAGAAATGTAAATTATTATGTATAATGTAAATAAGGGGATCAGAGGGAGATCATCTAGTCACTGAGTGAAAGGGGGGGCATTTGGCAGAAATTTTTGAAGATTCTCGAAGTCTTGCAGCTTTCTATCTTTAAAATTGATGTTTATCCCTATTTCTTTGTATTAAAATATCGCCTCCTATCATTTCCCCCTCAAAATTGGGAGCTTTTCCTGAATGAAATTTAGATGTTCTTTTTCCGTTCACTTTTAGTATCACTGCATTGCTAGATCTAGTTTAATTGGATCTGCTGTATGATTCTCAAATCACTTCGGAATCTTAATTTACTGTGACAAGTTCGCATGTTGATCCCAACACTTCTTGCCTATGAGTTCCAACCTTGATGGGGTTGGAGTAAGAGGTAAGGAGGCATGATCAATTGGCCTATCAGCTTTCTGTGTTGTGAAAACTGAAAATGCTGTTTGCGGATACTATTATCTTTCTTTTGATATTATTTTAATCAATTTCTGGTTTTGCTCTCTTCTTGCATGACCGGTCAGCATTGTTGATTGTTAACAGGTATAAAAATGTGATTCATTGGATTTAAATTTGTATGTGCATTTGCATGCTTATTGATTGTAACATCTTCACTAGTTAATTGTTAACAGGTTGTCATATTTTATTTCACTTAAAAAAAATTCAAATTATATATTTAACTGTAAATGCTTTTGATTACATAAACATGTTAAAAAGTAAATAAAGTTCTTGTTTTGACATACCGTTCACTTTTTAAATGTTTATTTTTCCTCTCTGTTAAACTCTTATTTTATTATTGAGTTAGGTTTAGACTTCAAGCAAATTTGAGTCTCAATCCCACATTTTCTCGGCGGCTCAGACAGCAATAGGGTTGTGGAACTTTCCGGGGAAAAAAAACTTTCCCAGAAGATGGAGGAGGGCATGGAATTGCAACTCTCCCTGGACAAGCTCCCAATCAAGCGCTTGGATTCCATTGAAGAAAATGGAATGGAACGATTCCCTTTGTATGCTTCTTCCTCTTCTTCTCCTCCTTTTTGTTTCTCAATGTCTTTTTTTACATGTTTCTCTTAAACTGATTGCATTTCAGAAAACCAATAATAACAAGAACATTGAACCCTAATTTCTGTTTGCACTTGCTTTTTGTAACTCCCTCCGCATTGTTGCAGAGATGTGGATTACGATGAAAAGCGAGTCTCTCTGATCAGGCGAATTGACTTCGCTTGGGCCATTGAGAAGGACGAGGAAAAGAAAAAGCTGAAGAAAAGCTCAAAGGAGACCTCAACACCATGGCAATGGCAAGGCATGGTGGATAATTTGAAGTTGGCTCATCAGGAGCTCTCTGTCATCATAGATCTCATCAACACTGTGAGTAGTGCATGTTTCTTTCAGCAACAAATCACCGTTTTCATGATTTCATCTATGTTTAGGAATCCTCATGACTAGTTCAATTTTTTCTCTGTATATCTGTTTGCAACAATGAAAGGGAATTGCTTGAGGCAATTTGGTTTCTGAAAAGGTCTATAAAAGCTCAATTTGGAATATGCTCTAAGAGAAACCACGTGTGGCTTAAAGAAAATTATGTTAGTGTCACTCATCCAGGAATGAAATTACGCGTTGAGAAAACGTATATGAATGTCAACTTACAATGCTTTAGGAGGAAGTAGCAATCCCCAGTTCATCAAAAAAAACACGTCATTTCATTTGATCTTAATGAGTCCATTATCAAACAACCAAGTTTTTGGCATTCTGAGTAGCAACCTTACTTCAGATATTGTTCAAGATTTTTTTTCTATGGCACAGTTCGTTATATTGTATATTATGTGCAGACTAACAATATAGATATCATGTTTTGTTGAAATTATTCTGCTTAGGTGGAAGCAAACGATGCAGTAACTGTGGCTAGCATGACAAGGCCAAAATCATTACCAAATGAAGCTTTGTCCGACCTTGCTGTATCTGCAGCCACCAAGCTTCAATGCTACCGTGTAAATACTTTTCTGTCTTATTTCCAGTTTACTTATGTTCATAATATTAGGTTCAGTTCCCCTTTCCACTGAAGTTATAGCTCATTTTCTTAAACTACAAGAATGCAACTCAAAACACAAGTGATAAGCACAATTTGTATAGCTTTTACTGGGATTTGTAATATGTAATGAAGTTTTTGTACAAACTTTCTTCTATGTGCAGCAAGTTGGGAAATATTTCAAGCAATCTGCCAAGGCTTTTGAACAGCAAGTTGCTCGGGAAGCTAGGTTTTATGGTGCCCTTATCAGGTGATTTTCCATTCTCATTTTTTAACTTAATACACCTATTTGGGTCAATGCTGGCAAGAAATTTAAAAACATGGTTAGATCTTACATAACTACATTTCATTGCCTTAGGTAGCTGGCTCTGAAATAATTTAGCAAATACCTGTATTTTTTCATAATCAGCTTAGTTTTGGAGAGTGTCTTGTTTAATAGCTTACATCACTACGTATTACATTTCCTGTTAAGCAAACAGGTTGCAGCAAAATTGGAAAGTAAAACGGCAACGCCAAACATCTATAGTTCCAGGGAATGAGGGCTTCACTTTTGATCTCTTTGATAACTCGTATGACCAAGGAGCTATTATTCGGTCATCACCTATGTCCACTGTCCGTGTCAATCATGATGCAGCTGGTATGCTGGCTATAAATGTGTCTCCCTATTTGTGTCATTCTCTCGAATTTGGTTTTGTCGGTGCACAACTAGATGATATGCAGAAGAAATCCAATGAAAACAAATCTCCCTTATCTGATGAGCATTGCGTGGGAGAAACAGACACGGAATCTTCAAGTGATGAGGAGTATGTGAAGAAAACTCATTTACTCCTTCGCAATGTACATAAAGCAATTTTTAATGAGCAGGTAGTTTTTTTTTTGTTAGTGGTGCCAGTTTTCATACATGTGTGAGTGGCGGAGTTTTGTTGAGAATAGGGGTGACCATGGCCACCCCAAAGTCCCCAACAATTTGTTTTTGAAAAATAACATATAAGAAAAATTATAAAAAAATACACTACATTTTTTGATTTAAATTATAATTGCGTGTTGAGATTTGTCTAGGGTTATAAAAGTCAAACCAATAATCCGATAGACTAAAAATTTAATTGAAATAAGTTAAATTGATTTGATTTTTTTCAATGTTTGAGTCAAAACTGAACCAAATTAAATAAACCCAAGTTCTTAAGTCCTAACTCAACTGACAAAAATGCCAATATTGTTAGGTTGGACATCATGTATCGGGATTGAACCTAGGACCTCGCAGTTATGTGAGTTTCTGGTGGTAATTATACCATTTTCATCTAAAAAACCTCAACCTCTATTTATTTGAGTATGATTTCACGCCATTTTAAATCGACCATATTTTAACTAAACCATTATATTTTATTTCACACTATATCGGTAAAGTTATATTAAAAAATGTGTTGTATTTATGTATTTCTTAATGATTAAACATTATTTTTTTTCATTGTAGTTTATGTGTTGTACTCCTGTCATAATTTTTTTTAATAGTATACAAAATCTAGTGTTTGAAAAAAAATAGATTTTTTGAAATGTGTCTTAATTTTTAAAAATGTCAACCCAATTGAAGTGAACCAATCAATATGTTCTTTGTACTGTAGGTTTGGTATGAATTTTGTGAGTAATGTTGTAAAAGCTCAATCAAAGTAACGTTTGGATTTTTTCCTATTCAAAAAATGAACGAAACCGATAAGTTGCACCCGTAGCTTCATCTCTCCCAAACTTTTGTAGCTTCTCAGATTCCCCCCTCCTTCTACCAAACATATGTAGCTTTTCAGATTCCCTCCTCCTTCTACCATTGCGTTTGGAAATTTTCAACTTAAAGTTACAATAAAATATTATCTTTAATTTATCAATTAGAATTTTAAATATTCAGCACCCCAAAGTTTTTGTTCAAACTCTGCCACTGCATGTGTGACTCCCTGTTTTAATATGTTGTTTTTTACTTGTTCTTCCAGGTGTTTGATCTGGTGAATCGTGAAGCTTTTAACACGTCTACCGGTTTCAGTCTGACTGGATTACGGGAAAATTATTTACAATTAAGTTTAGGTCAAGGAACCTCTGTGTACCTATCGCTAGTGTCCACTGATCAAGATCATCCTACAGTTGAAGGTGAACTTACCAATAATGCAGAAAATGCATCTTCACCTTTGGATTCATCAGACATATTGATGCATGATGCCAAACAAAACACCCTTAAGAAGAAAGGGCAGCATTCTATTTCTACCTGTTATGAGATTTACATTCAACAGATTTATCAAGAGCATATATTTGGAAGAAGTAGCGAAAAACCAATTTCCTCTAGTAATCGTTTATCTGGTGCACAGGCAAAAGATGGATCCAGTCTTCTTGGTCATTTTTTTATGTCTTTGGCTCATAGGATCTTTTCAAGTAAAATTCTTGCAGAGCTGGAAAATGTGGTATTGCTCTTTTGGATTAGACTACAGCTGTTTTGTAAAGTGGACATTTTGTTTAATATACTTTTGACATCTGCAGGTCTTCAAGGTCCCATATCTCCAACTAATTTCCAATCCCACATGGCATTCTCGGGGGTCATCATGGACCCTATTTATGGAGGTTCCTTCATCTATTCTTCATGGTTGCCAAATCAAAACATCAGATTATTGTGAGAAAAACGCTATCAAGCGTCAGTTTTGGATTAAGGTGGTGGTAATCGATGATCGCATCAATGTTAAAGCAGAAGGCTCTCCTAATGTGGCAGGCCTGTTCAAGGGAAAGTCTGAGGATACTCACTCAATAAACAAATATGATTGCAACTTAGCTGATCTTCCTGTGATTATTTTGCAGCAGGTAAAAGGGATTTGTAAGAGAAGGATTGCATTTATGTTGCCGATTTATATGAACTTAAAAATTTTACTTGGTATTCATGCATGCTTACTACAACAATTGGAATCTTACAGGTTGCTAGCCAAATTATTAATTGGCTATATCATGAAGCTCTGATGGTTGGGATAAAGGTGAATCGGGACTTTTTATGCTTGTCGTTTGAGCTCGAACAGGGTGAAACACTTGGTCTGGTTGCCAGTGTGGATCCAGAAGACACTGATGGTTGTATATCTTGGTCGTTAGTCATGGAGGATAGTTTTGCAGAGGTGCAAAAGCTTCATAAAAACATCACCAATGGTGCATCTGAATATAGGAAATTTCTAGGTCCCTTGTCTCTTGATTTGTTATATGCTACCCTGATAGATTTAATCGCCTTTGTTGGCGGCTGCGGCCATTGAAGTTGTATGTATCATTTATGCATGTTTCTTCTTGCATTGTCAAGTGGAACATCTTCGTGGTCTTTGTGCAACAATCATTCATAATCTTATGTGCATTTTTATTAGATTTACGCACTCTTTGCATCAAATATTTTTTCATTGTCTATGAGATAGAATAGATTTTTCCTTCCAAATTTGAGATAAAGAGAAGGCTGTTTTTTTTCTACTTCTAATTCTACAACTAGTCCTCCCATTCCATAATTTGTAAAAATTCTCATTTCGCCCTTCTTTGCTTCTTTGCTCTTGAAGATGAATACATCAAAAAAGTATCAATTAAATCCATAATTAAATTAATATTAGTTATGTGGAGAAATTTATAAATTAATACAAATATAACTATGTTATGCACAGAAAACAAAAGGAGCCTTTGATCTCAGCTAAACAAAAGGAGCCTTTTTAAATGAAGAAATAAAAAGAACTGTCCTTGAAATTATAAGTCAAAGCTGTTTATTCCTTTAAATTTTCGAAATAACCATCTAGTTACGTAAATTAAAGAGGTTTTGTTTCAAGTTTGGTATCATAATTTAAAAGTTCTTTGCTTATATTGATTTGATGTGAGGTTATTCAAGCTAATGTTTATATCTTTCATGAATTTTTTTAAATGATTTTTGTAGATATATTTTAGTGAATTGACTAAACTTACGAATGTTCTATAATTTAAATAACCAAATTTTCATTTCAAAAATTTAAAAAGATAAACTTATTCAACACTTACAATTTCAGACTTTTGATAGAAAATACTTATTAACTTGATTTTTAAGGCTAAAAAAATTTATCATTTTATTACAACGTTAATTTTTTCTTTTTATATAATTTAATAAATTAATATTTAAAACTATAAAAATTAATTAAATTTTAAAATAAATATAATTTATTATTTTGTCATTTACATATTATATATATATATATAGACAATAAATATTACAATAATTCATATATAATTGTTAAACTTTAAATTTAAATTCGAGAAAAGATACTTAACTTTATCAATATGAATATATTTTTTAATTGAAAAATGAATATGAATAGGTGAGACAAAAAAGAATAATTAGGAGGAAGATTCGAAGGCAACCTAAATAGGCACACGAAAGGAATCTCAATTGCAAACAAATATTGAATTTAATTTTGTTAATATGGTGGAACGTGTGGAAGAGTACCGTAAACTCAAGTCTGATATACCTTAGTTTGGTTTGGTACTCTTTCAATTGAATTGAATTCAAGAGAATAAACACGCATGCGCGCACATGCGTAACCCTCTCTATTTCTTTCTACAACAAACTCATTTCAAGATCGTTCCTTTTTTCAAGATTCACCTTTCTTCGCCCTCTCCTCCAATTTCCTTCCCTCCATTTTCTCTTCACTTCCGCTAGATTATTCAAATCCCAATTGGTATTCGTTTTTTTTTTTCCTTTCAATTATTATCGAAATAGTTTTCGATTCTTACAAGGATTTTGGAGGGGGGCAAGTGTCATCATTATCGATGTGTGATGTGTCTTTTTTCTTTCGTGGGTATCATCATTCGTAGGTTGAGTTTTTTTTTCTTCCCTTTTTATGTGTGGCAATGATTTCTATGTCTTAATTTTGAATCTTATCCGTGAGGGATTATTAGCTGCTACTGCATAATTGAGAAGTGTACTATAGATAGATTACTGCTTAATTCTTGGAGTGATTAAATTTTTGTTTTTGGGTTTTGGTGATCAAAGGTATTTTATTTGTTAATTTGCTGAAAATTGTTGATTTTGTTACATAATTGTCTGGTTAGTTTTCTGGGTTCAGAGGAATTTAAGGTTGAGGATATTCAGAGGTTTTGGTGATTTTTGTTGTTGTTATTATTAGTTGTTGGAACTCGGTGGGTTGTTTGTGGTGAATGTTGTTTGTGTAATCTGTTGCATTGCAATGTCTGGGGGAACACCGGTTGGGGCGGGTGGTTTTATGAGGCAGAGACACAGCCAGGGTTATGCTAGTAGTGGCGATGACTTGGAGGATGACGCATGCTCGAGGCAGCGTCATTTTCTGGCACCAAGTCCTCCACGGTGGACATGGATCGAGATGCTTGAAAATTTTCTTTGGCTTGCTTCAGCTGTTTTTATTCTATACTATGGTGATCAGCATTCCAATTTGATTTATCTTGTGTGCCATGACGATCGTATTAGAAGGTAACAATATTCCAACTTCACTCTAATGTGTAACGGTTTGAGTTATTATATTTATAAACCACTTTTGTTACTTAAATTATGTCGATGTTCATTATTTCTTCAATACTATTAGGGTTTTCTATTGTACCAAAGGTAGTGGCAGGAATTTGTTTTCATGGTTAGTTTGGATTGTGGAGGTTTAGCTTTTTGAATATGTGAATAATATGAGGTTCAATACATACATAGAGCTGCTTAACTGTTATAGTCTTGCCTTACTTATTAGTTTAAGGTTTTTTCATCTGTGAAGCTCAGAACATCGTGAGCTATGAACAATGGGAGATGTGTAAAACTATGGTTAATGGTTGACACTCGACAGGGTTGGCATTCATATTTAATTTCTATGGTTGATGGGATAATTGTGATGTTTTCCATTTTAGTAGGTGAAAAAATGAAAGGGAAATCAAGACATGTATAACTAACATATGTGCCATTTAGAACACAATAAAAAATATCAGGTTACCTGTTCATTTATTTGTTTGTTTGTTTACCTTGTTATTATTCCTCTGAATTTGGATTTTAAATAACTTATTGATTGATGTTCTGATTGGTTGTAAGTGAAAATTACGGGTAATGAGACCAGACCATGAGGCAGGGCATGTATGTTGAGATTAAATCATCAATCCTACATGAAAGCATTTCATAATCATAACATGATCTGCTATTCTTGGTTTAATCTTATCAAGCTATGAGCTATATAAGAACTATTGATATATTATGCTATTTGACTGGACCTTTCCTCTCTCCTATTATAAGCTAAGCCGGTTTGATGATGGATATATATCAAATAATGAAGGAATCTTTAAATTTATTGTTGCTGCGATTCTTATAGATTCTAATCATTGACTTTATATCAGTATCACATTTTCATGATCTTCTCCTTAGTTCTATTGCAGACTGCCTTTATATCTTGGGATGATTGGCATTGGTTTGAACGCATTGATTTTCATTTATACAAGTGTTTTGGCATGGAGCGTTCGTAGGTTTGACGAAAAATGGGGACTAAAGAAATGGGAAATAACAAGTATCACCGTGTTGCCATTCGCCACTGTATTTGGAATCATCTCGTTTTGCTTGTAAGAGGCAACGATGTCGTATATTTTCATTTCAATTGCATGTAACATATTAGTGTTTCCCTGTTTTTCTGACTCCCGATCCTTTGCATCTTCAGGTTCTCTTTTGCTTTGTGGCCAATATGGAGTTTCTTGACAATTCCGCTTCTGGTATATCGACAATTTTCTTTTTCCATTTACTATGTTTTACTTCTATTGTTTTATTTAATGCCAAAAGCTAATAAATTGTGGTAACCAACCTTATACTCTTATGTTGTGCAGTTTACACTATTCATGGCATGCATGGTAGTAATCCCTTATCTCATTTTTGGGACTCTCCGGCCTCAGTATGATGAACTCCGAACAGATTAAGCTTTGCAGTTTCGATTGAGGAATAGTACTGACTTAGATAAAGAGTTTTCTAACACACGTCAATTATTGATTGGTAGCTGTGATATGTGGTTTGAAGTTTTGTTTTGTCTCAAAGTGACATGATGTATTACATGTTCAATGTTCATGTTGTGCCTTCCTAAACTGGTGATGCCGTGGTGCTAACAGGAAGAACTAAAATTCTTTTTCATTCATACAATTACATTAACTTAGTTGCTACAGTTAGAGATATAGGACTTGTGGGTAAAAATGTTTAGTTTTATGAAATGGATGTCTTCGGTTGAGATGATATCTCGACGGCATTTTTGGATTATCGATTTTGTGTCTATTTATCGCAGCATTTTTGGATTATGGGTTTTTTTGTGTCTGTTTATCGCCAACATCCGCCTCCAATCTTAATTGATATTTTGCATGGCAATTATTTATCCAGTTTCTGGTAATGTCAGATGAGCTTATTATCAATAAGCACTTATGAAGAAAAAAATACAGTAAAAGAATGTTATAATGACTTTTTTAAAGCAAGTTTTTGTAAGGTTTGGGCTCTTCTGGATTTGGCATGGCACTAAATTAGTCTCGTCACTTGACCCTCGCAATTTTTTAGGCAACAAGAATCAATTGTTGCAGTAACTTGGTTAACTTTATTTTTTTTAAAGGAAATAACATGGTTGTTTAGACCAATGAGTGTGATGGATAAAATTAACTTACGATGGTTTGAGATAACCCTTTTTTTTGTTTGATAAAGTTGATTTTGAAAAGATTGATTATGTTAAAATAATTAATTTTTAAAATTTGTGAACAAAAGAATTAATTTCATTTTATGGGATATACAAATGTTTAATGTACTAATCAGTTAATTTATATTTTTGCCATATTTCATTCAGCATGTTAGCTTGAAATGATAGGGAGTTGTGAGGGAGTGAAATATGAGATCATAAATTTTTTTGAAGGAAAGAAATTTAGAAGGAGAGAATAGTGTCCTGGTTTAAAGTAGGAAAAAATTACATGTGTTATGAAATATAAATATATTTCTGAAAAGAGAAAAAATATTTCTAGTCAAAAAAATATTGTGTTTAGCATATCAAAGATGAAGAAAAAAAAAATCCCATGAAATATTGATTGGTGAAGCATGAGCCACATATAAATGGCCATCGATCATGCACCTCCCACAACCATCTCTTGTATTTGAGAATGACATCTCTCCACGTCAATATCAAAATCAACTCTAATGAAAGGGAAAATGGCTTGCTTGATTGATCCTTCTCAACTTTAGTGCTCACCAAATTTGTACATACTATTATTGGTGTATACATTTAATAATTTCTTTATAAAAAATAGATAAATAAAGGGAACTGTTTGTGATTGGGGCTAAGTAATAAGGCACTATAGAATAGAAGGCATTGCTTTGGCGAAATGGGATGAGGGAAATAGCTTAATATGACTGAGTACTAAGTTCATGTACTTACTTTATACCTTATAGTACTTCATTTATTGACAAATCTCTATATTTTTGGAAGGGTGAGTGACATAGATAGTTGCCATAAAATTGAATTATGCATATTTTTGAAGAGTGCTCATGCCTTGCGTTTGATGTGTTGTTGTATGTCTAACGCCACTAGTAAGTCCAAATGAACCGGACAATATGGGTACATTCGAAATGTTTCAGTTATTTCTTGATTAGACCCGCCATTGCTATATGCTATTATTTTCGAATAAAATGTTTGGTGTACACTCTATCAACACAATGAATGAGAAAAAAAAAATAGAGGAAATAATATGCATGGACGAATCTACATGGGGTATCCATGGGCTGAACCCCCTCATGTAGATCATATATATACATGTCTTGTTTTTTTAACCCATATATACATGTTATGCAACAAGCATTCTAATATGGTAGATATATTAATCGATAATCTTTTAGTTTGAATTTATACCTAATACCTCAGTTGTGTTACCATCTATTTTAAAATAAAAATAATAATATATTAATGTACAATGTAATATATAATCATGCATCTATTTACATAAAAGAAAACGGATCAATAAAAATGGATATATTTAGTCTAAATTTTGAGCTAAACAATTAATTTTTTTTGGTGAGTCAACTTTCTTTCATAATCAAAATCAATCAAGTGGAGTATATAAATTGTTTGATAATTATCTAGTTTATATTATTTAACTATTTTGTTATAAACATTACATTAGTTAGTTGGAGTGGAATTAAAATAATTTTTTTTAAATAATATCTTAAGTTCAAGTTTATAAACCAAAAATATATATATTTGGAAGAGAAGAACACATTAAAGTTGATTACCTAACATCCTCCGTGTAGATTAATCATCGAAAAAGTCAGCGAATATTTCACACTAATAATGCTATTACAATTTTTTTTATTATTTTGTTTTTTTTTCTTTTAGAAAATGACTTTTAATTTAATTTTATGTAAAATTTGTTATAATCTTCTAGTCGTCTTTGATGATATGAAAAGAAGGAGATAGAGAGAAAATAAAATGTTAAATGGGTGTATGAAAATTAAAGATATACACATATAACAATTATATTTTTAATTATGTGACTAATCTTTATTTAAATAAATTGATTTTGTAAAAATTTATTTTAGTGGAAAATGATCTATGTGAGAGTACATTTGTGTAAAGTCAATTGAAATTAATGATATGTTTAATATTACATTGAAATTACACTCCACAGCCAACTATATATAAGTGACAATTTCATCCTTATGAAATTAGGTGTGCGTAAGTAAACATTGGTCAAATTTGAGTATTTAGAATCAGAAACAATAATTGTTAACTTTAAGCTAAAATTCATTCAAGAGGAAAAATAATAATGATTTCAATCGACATAGATACCCTAGATATGTCCATTAATTTTATGTGTCTCAAATGATTTTTTATTCACCCCGCTATAAAACCAAACACTAAAGAATAAGCAAAAGCAGTATATTTTTATTTTATCATTTAGTTGTAGTGCCAAGGAGTTGTGGTCAATGCATTCGGTAGAGATAAATTGTAATTAAAAATTAAACTGCTGTATTATAAAGTCACGATGAGAAAACTGTTACTGAAAAGTGGGGTTTAATCAAAATATCATATTCCAACAGCCGATTTATCTAAAACTTCATATGAATAATGTTTGGTAGGCCCATTTTAATTACGTCATGTAATTAGAATTATTAATTGAAATGAGAATATAAAAAGGAGATTGTGTGCTTAATGGTCATGTAGGTTGAAATATTAGATTAGACTAAAAGAGCTCTAAACATGCGACGACAAAGAGTATCTAGCTGGAAAGGTAGTATTTCATGTCAAGTATACATGAGGAATGAAATGAAATCCAAGTGATGTGGAAAAGTATGGCACACTATATACATATCTTTTAAAATAAGATACATTGTGATGCAACCATATGCCTATTGGATTTGTTGCAGATTTTGGAAAAACTTGCAAGCTAAATACTTCAACTTCTTATGTGTGAATAGAATTTTAAAATATCCTTTTGCTACATATTTAATAGGATTTGGATACTCCAATGTTAAATTAATTTTGTTAATTTTTTTTTATTAAAATAATATCTTTTATGTTATTATTTCTACCATAAAAATAAAGAAGATAATTAACATTTATAAGAGATGACATCTATAATCGTTAAATTTAAATATTTTTTAAAATTGATACACGATATATCACAATATTATAATTTATCTTAAAAAATATATATATAAAACTCAATATATTTTAATGGTAAAATCAAGACGGATTATCTCATAGCATAATTAAAAGATATCACATACTTTATTTACAATTATTAAATTATTCCTAGTGCAAAATATATAATTGGGAGGACTTGTGATGAATAAAGAAATGGGAAATGAGTAAATGATTCATTCATAAAAAAAAAAAAAAAAAGTAGATGTGATTTTCCTTTGTTGTCCCCATGATGACCAATGGTAGGACCTCTAGTAAATTTGCAATGAGAGCTAAAGCAGCACTTTGTGCATGATCAGTAGGAGACCACACCCATTAAATGCTTTAAATTCCATTCACAAACTAGCATCAATTAAAATATCCTAGTATCATATTCTAATTCATGATGAAAAGATAAAATAATCTACCATTAGTTGAATTTTATATATATATATATATATAGTCAAACTTTCCATTCCTCTTAATTGATTTGAGGTATCACGTTCTACTTGCAATATTCCTTTGTAATTTTGAAGTTAATGTGATCAAGCTCTCCTATCAATTTGATAGTATCTAGCAATATTATTTATATTGATGTTACTTCTCATCAATTAAATAACATTAAGTTGTGATTAAACATTACATTGCTGAGTAATAATGGGATGCAATATTATTACATTGCTAAGTAATTGATTTTCCTTTTTAACCATCATATGTGTAGGAAGCATTTGATTTTTAAGAGTAATCAAAGTGAGCTCTCCCTTGTGAAATGGATTTTCTTCATAATTAAGAGTTAGAGGTTGAACTCATGTCCACTTGCTTAAGGTGTCTAAATTCTTACCACAAAGCCCAATTACATGTCATTATTAAGTAATTGATATTACAATATGTAGTTTTTGACATAATATTTTTTTGGTGATATTGTTTTTGACATAATATTACAATATGTTAACAATATAGTTTCGTAAGGGATGATAAAATATTGCAGAGATAATTAATATGTTGGATAACGAGTTGAAACCAATAATACAATTTTCTTTGCAATTAGTATGTGAAAGTTTAGTGGACATGTTATTTGAAACCAAACAAAAAAGATAAAACAAAAGAAAAGGGAAATCAAATGGCAAAAGCATATGTGTATGAGTACTTTGTAGGTATCCCAGTGATGATAATCCAATCAGAAACAGAATAATTATGAGTGCAACAGGGGGGAAAGGAACAACCATTTGGTACTAGTAACTCACCTCTTAACATGGCCCATTTCTAATCATTATATGCATAGATGTATAGAATGATATGACACCAACCAAAGCACTATCAAAACTACCAAATTGCCCTCAGAGTGGCCAAGGTTCACGACAAGAGTGGTGATATGTTTGGTTAAACCGAAAAGAGAAGAGGAATTCTAATAGAAGAAAGATATTAATTGCAAATCCATCAAACACATTAGACATAATAATAATAATAATAATAATAATAATAATAATAATAATAATAATAATAATAATAATAATAATAATAATAAATATTTAGTATTATCAGCTATTGTTAAATAATCAATTAATCACGCTACATGCAGATACAGTATGAAATGCATTGGGTGATTTTGTGAAGAAAAAAAAAAGTGCATTGGGTCAAACAAAACACACACCCAGCAAAATCTAGTATTATTATTTAATTGAATATAGAAATAAGTTGGTGGGGAGTAGTAATTTTTCTTCAAATGTGGACCCATATTATTTTGTTATGAATCTTTGTCTTCTGTGATTCTATTCTCCCCTTGTTTTTTTTTTTTTTTGAAGTATTTTGATTTGCACAATGTTCAACTCAAAACATCACCAAAGCCACTGAGCTTCAAACAAAACAAATAGCTATCTTCCAATTAACAATCACCAAGGTGTCATCTCCTCTTTTAATGGTTTTGCTTTCATCTCTCTTTCTTTTTTCTTTTTTCTTTTCAATTTTCTAATTTCTAATTTCTAATTTCTAACTCATACCCCCGCTTTTTTCTACTTGCACGAGTTGTCTTGTTGAATTGAACACACTCTTGTTATGCTTTGTAGGTTGTGCCGTTGAAATGATGGGCCCTAAATTCCACTGAAATTTCATGCTAACAACCAAAAGGCTCTCTTTACCTCGTTCACTGCTTTCTTTTTGCCCCCAATTTCGTGCTGTTTCGCATTTAGGATTTGCACCTCTTTTTAACTATGAAGATAAGATTTAGGGTTTTTGATTTGACTTGATTTTTTGGCAATTTTCGATTTGGAGTTTTTTATACACCACATGGGTTTTCTTTGATCATGTTGTTTGAGCTGGAAAGGTGTAGTTCAAATTCCCTTCTGAAATCCCAATTTTCAAGTGAGTGAAAGTGAACTAGGAAACATTTTTGGAACTGGGTTCTCTCAAATTTTGTGTTGGGTATGGTGTTTGAGGGATAAAAACTAGATTTTTAAGGTTTTTTTTTTTTTGCCTGAACCATTGGAGCCAAGGAAGATGGACAGAGTTCTTCAACCTCCTTTGGTAATTTGCTTTTACACTTTCCTTATCCTTCTTTTTTCTTTTTATTGCTAGTTTTATGCCATTTCATATTTAGCTTTTGAGGTAAACCAATGCTGTCAAGGTTGTTTTTTGACATACTTTTCTGTATGGTAATTTCTTTGGAGATATAGGAACTCCTAATGTTTATATCATTCGAGTTTGGTTTACACATATATGTATGTGGTACTTAAAATGAGCTTCAGTAATTACTTAATTTTGGTTGTTGTACTTGGGGGGATGAAGGGAATACTTTAGGAAATAGGGATTGATCTTGAAGAAGCTGGTTGTTTTATAGTGTTGAGATTTTGTTCAATTGAAATTTGAATGCCATTACTCATTCAACTTTTCTTCTGTTACCCTCATATGTTCTATCTTTGGCATTTGAACCTCCCTGAAATGAGGGCCAGTTTCAATATCCGTGTCACTTTCTTTTAATCACTGGGATGTATTTTCCTATAGGTTTCTGTTTCTTGGCTGGAATGGATGAGAAATGCATACTAAATGTATGTTCTGATTTCAAAAAGGGTATAATATTTTGTACAAGAGTCTTAGAATATCAGAAGAATGGATATATGTCATTAAGAGAGACCGAGTGACATATATCTCGGAAATTTGAGATGGACTATAATTAAGTAGTTATGTACTTTTTATAAAGTAAAGTGTGATGTTCATTCTGAATTGTTGGGACTGTTAGACTTAAAACTAATGGATGAGTTGTCTTCCAACAGGTCATACGTGAGGCTTGAATTGTGTGTACTATCATGTATTTGCATGGACTTCATGCTGGTCTCATTACACAAGACCTGGGAATGCTTTTTCATACTGTGCATGCAACTCACGCATATCAATTTTCATCAAAATGCGATAAAGCTGATTATAGATTTAATTTCCCATGATTCATATATTGGTGATGAGCTAATGTGTGTGTATTTTATCTGAACTGGAACGATTGTAAATTGTCCTTATTTTTTATGCCATATTTATTAGTAAACATTATTTTATCTGCTGATTCTTTGGTTTTTGTTTGTATAAGAGGCTGAGACATGGATGGTATCTGGTGTTTGAATTCATAAATCATAACTCCATGTGTATGTGCAGGTTGATACTACTGCATGTTTATGTAGAGTAGATACAGGCCTTAGAACTGTTGCTGGAGCAAAGAAGTATGTTCCTGGAACTAAGCTCTGCCTTCGGCCTGACATTAAACCATCCATTCACCCAACTAGAAACAAGCCAGCACGTGGCGACAGAAGCCGCAATCAATCCCCACTACTTCCAGGACTCCCTGATGATCTTGCTATTGCTTGCCTAATCCGAGTCCCACGGGTTGAACACCGTAAACTCCGGCTAGTCTGCAAAAGATGGTATCGGCTTTTGGTTGGTAACTTTTTTTACTCTTTGCGCAAGAGTCTTAGAATATCAGAAGAGTGGATATATGTCATTAAGAGAGACCGAGACGGGAAAATCTCATGGCATGCTTTTGATCCTGTATATCAACAATGGCAGCCCCTGCCTCCTGTTCCTAAGGAATATTTTGGAGCTCTTGGTTTTGGATGCGCTGTTCTGAATGGCTGCCACCTATACTTGTTTGGTGGGAAGGACCCGCTAAAGGGATCCATGAGACGGGTCATTTTTTACAGTGCTAGAACAAATAAATGGCATCGTGCCCCAGACATGCTTCGTAGGCGGCATTTCTTTGGCTCGTGCGTTATAAACAATTGTCTGTATGTGGCTGGTGGGGAGAATGAAGGTGTGCATCGGTCCTTGAGATCAGCTGAAGTGTACGATCCCAACAAAAATCGATGGTCGTTTATTTCAGATATGAGCACTGCAATGGTTCCTTTCATTGGAGTTGTCTTTGATGGTAAGTGGTTCCTGCAGGGACTTGGTTCTCATCGACAGGTTCTGAGTGAGGTTTATCTGCCAGAGAACGATAGTTGGTACCCTGTTCATGATGGAATGGTTTCTGGCTGGAGGAACCCCAGCACTACCCTTAATGGAAAGCTTTATGCATTAGACTGCAAGGATGGCTGCAAACTTAGGGTTTATGACGAGGCTACAAATTCATGGAGCAAGCATATCGACAGTAGAATGCATTTAGGGAGTTCGCGGGCTTTGGAAGCTGCTGCCCTTGTCCCCCTCAACGGGAAACTCTGTATTATCCGGAATAATATGAGCATTACTCTAGTTGACGTTTCAAAACTTGAAGATTTGAAAGGATCTTCCGCTGAACAGTTATGGGAAACTATTGCAGGGAAAGGACAGTTCAAAACCTTGGTAACAAATCTGTGGTCTAGCCTTTCTGGTAGAAACCGACCCAAAAGTCACATAGTTCACTGCCAGGTTCTTCAAGCTTAAAGGTTGTATAGTGCTGAAAAATTGGTGAGGAGTTTTGTCATGATTAAAAACATCTTATTTTGATCGTAAATCTTACCGGAACACTATGGTGCAGTTCAAAGTCGCATTCCGTCTCAGATGAGGTGATAACATAGATGAGATGTTTACTAATCTTATTGATACCAGCTGTTACATTTTGAAAATTGAGTAGGTTGTTTATCAGGTTTAATGGTTTATTAACTTTTTGTTTTATGTTGCTGCAAACAATGTATAACATAAAGAGGACTTGTGTGTTGGATGGCAGAGAATAATTAGATTTAGGGTCAGTTTGGTAATCTCATAAAATTGAGGGTGAAAAATTCAAGAACCAGTTTTGAATATAAATTTTCATGTAAAACTCATCTATGAATTTTTCACCCTCATTTTCTGCCGTGATTATCAACCGTCCATAAACTCTAAATAATATATATACAACTCTTGTATTTTGTACTATATGATAAAGAAAAAGAAAAACTAGTCTGTTTGGATGAAAATTTGCAAACCCCCCCCCCCCCTAAAGTCTAGTTTGGAGTGAGCAAAAATTTAATTTACTATCATGTTTGGCCAAATTGTGTTTGAAAATGATATATATTTCCTTGACAGAGCCAAAAACTGTTATCAACTCCAGGCTGAAAAAAATATAGCTTAGATGGTAGTTTAACTTTAATTTCAACAGGCTTATATATCAGCTCATCTGTTTTTAGTGAATAACTCGCAACCCTATACACCTAACTTGTATTAATGGTTAAAACTATTAGTTCCTCACATGCTAAATTATTGCTTCAAAAACATAAGCTTCACTCTAAACAAACTACAATCTAATACAAAAAAGCTTCTCACAAACATAATGCTCATCCAAATTCAGTCATACACTTAAAAAGAAAAAAAGATAATGTTACAAAAATAATTAATTGAATATGAATATAAATATGAACGCAGAGATAAACAAAGATGATAACATCGAAGCTCCTCAAAAAGTTGTCCTGTCTGATCGTACAATAGTTGCTTGCTAAATGTTGAATCATGCTTCTGTATGTAGTTGAATAGAGCAAGAAAAATCAACTTTATAAATTTAAAAAAAAAAATAAAAAAAACACTAGGTACCAACAATATTAAGAGCATGTCAATGGTTCAATTCAGTGGCTTCAATGTTAAATATATATGATTTTGAAAGACAACCAAATCAAAATGTCCAAATAAATTTAACTCTTTCATTGGCTTCGACTAATTGATTCTAGTTAATTTATAACACCTCAATTTTTTATGTCTAAATTATTATTATTATTATTATTATTATTATTATTATTATTATTATTGTTGCTAAAAAGTAGATGAAGGTACAAGTTTCAAAGAAATATATGCATAAATAAGTGGATTGTAGTATAATTTATTAGATATTTGAAGGATAAGATATTTATTTAATATTAATACTTTTAGGATGTTAGTAATATAATAATTGGATCTTCTTCAGAAGAAATTTTATAATGAGTAAAGTAATAGGAGTTTTTGGATGTAAAAATAGAAACTATGGAAAATTATAATATCTTATTTATACTTATATCCCTTAATCTTACAAGAGAGAAAAAGCAATGAAAAGTTTTTGCTTAAAAGAACCAAAAACCAATGTTCATGACACTCAACAACTTACCTTCATTCACCTCAAATCCGACCAATGAGGAATCATGCAACTTTGACTTTGTCTAACTTCATTTCATCGTATAGAAAAAGGAAAGGAAAAAAAAAAAGAGACCAGTATAATGAAAGATAGTCGAGAGAGAGAGAAAAAATGAGATAAGGGAATTTGTGAGAGAGGAAGGAGGAGTGAGGGATGAAGAGAACAAAGAAGAATGACGGTAAGGAAACAACAAGAGATAGAAGATTAAGGATTCAACCATGGAAGGAGAATAGAAAAATAATAAAGAGTACTGTGATAATCATATTTAATTTAGTATCATTGACCATTAATAATATATGTTATGTGTTTATTTTAATTACTATGAAGAGTTGTTGTTTTATTATGATTATTAAGTGTTGTGGTTGAGTTGGTGATGAGATGATAGTTGTTTAGTATTGGTAACTAATTGGATTTATGTTGAATTTTGAATATATTTTACTTAGTTGAGCAGATGAATTTGAGAATATAAAATTTGAAATGAAAATAGTATAATGTTGTCTTTGAACCCGTATAAGCATACATTTGATATTTTGTTAATAACTTTCTCCATTAATAGTGTTGGGAGTTGATCTATGTTCTATTGATAAAGAAAATTAAGTTACAAGTTGAAAAAAAAATTATGTTGTTCCGTTTTTGTACATATATACTTAATTTTATTGAATATTTATTGTACAGAATAAAAATTATATTTATAAACTAAATATCTTAAGTTTTTCAAAATATTATCATTTATTCAATTTGAACGTCATTTGATATTTTAATTAAATTGTCAAAGTTATAGTGTTTTAAATAGATTAGGATGTAGCTGAGTTACAATATGTATAATAGAATTAATAAGAGTCTATTTTGAGTGAACACAATTGGTTTTGAAAATTTATTTCTAGTACTTTGTTACTCTATTTTATGAGTTGTTAATCATTAATCATTTTAAAATATCTATATTTTGAATTACGAAACTCGTTTTTTGAGCAAAACCATGTGGGTTTAAAAAAACATTTATGTGTATGTGTGGCTTCTAAGTATATATATGATGGGAACGAGAGGATAAGAGATGATAAGTAGGGAAGGATACCACTTATAGCCTTAAATAAGTACAATATTACTAAAAGAGACACTTCAAATAGAAAGCGTTGGGTGAAACTAATGTATTATTTATGACTTACTTGATAAGTAGAGTTTAAGACATAAGATTATCTATGTCTAGTCAACTAAATTGTTTGAAATATTTGATAGTAGATATATTTAAATATAGCTTACAAAGAAATAAAATTTTATTAAGTTGAAATATAGTTTTTCCATAGACTTTCTATATTTAGTACACATATATGATTAGAAAATATATATAATTGTTTTAGTAAATCTATGTTATTGAATTTTATATTCATTATTTTGATGGTGGTGTTTTTTAGATAACAAATAAATGTTGAAAGTTTGAAGATTATCTAAATTGTTCACCCGTACTTCAATGTCATTGACCAAAGTTGGATCACATCTTGAGAGTTTGTAGTTTAAGTAAGTCTCATTTAAATTTTATTTAAAAATTGTAAATATTTATACTAATTTATTGTATACAGTTACCGTGTAGAAAAATTAAAAAATTTAATATCATCTGTATTATTTATTAAATTTTTTTTAAGATTCATTGTTAAATTTTTAGTGTTACACGATTAGTATTCTTTATGTCCTTAATTATAAGATTTTTTTTTTTTTACTTTTTTTTTCTCCTTCAATATAAGACTATTCATTAAATTCAATATACATTAGTGATTTTCCACAAAAGTATTTTCAAATAATTTATCATTAGAAAATGCAACTTCTTTTTCTCTCTTTTATAATATCAATAACAATAAAAATAATATACATAAAAGTAACACATAATATATTTCACTTTTCATTTAAAAAAATTATATTCAAACAATATTTTACTTTTCATT
>JBBPBT010000347.1:1207492-1220216 GCA_037974875.1 Cicer bijugum | reverse complement strand
ACAAGAATCCAATAAACAAAAATAAAATTAAAATTAATCTATTAATTTATATTTTTATTGTATTTTGGTAATATAAGAGCTTTTTAAATGTCTCAATCTCTTTAGAAAACTCATATATACACCAATCTTTTTAAAAAACTCATATATATGTCCCTTCAAACTTTAACCTCTTTTTAAAATATCAGATTCATTTAACAATGAATTTAATTTAATTTTTCTATTTTTAATTTCGAATCATCCCAATATATATTATTTTTTAAATATTATTATATTTGATTTTTATGACAATTAAAAATATATCAATAATTAATATAAATAATTAGTTAAAAATAGAAATAGTTTAGCAAAATGACTATATTTTATTTATTAATTTTTTTTATATTTATCACTCTTTTAATATATATGTAAAAAAATTAATCAACATTTATTTCAAATAAAGAGAGTATTTTGTATAGTTGATGAATATTAGAATCTTATAAAACAAGGAAGGGAACAGTGGAATGCAGCACTTAGGTTGGGATGGTTACCTTTTCCCAAACAAGGAGGAAAAAAGTATTATACAATTGAAGAATACAATCGCCGCATATAGCAACAAATATTGAAGAGAGTGGGGTCCACGCGTTTGATTTATTGTTGGAAACTCATTCACCTCAGTAAGCCAACATTAAATTCATGGTTCAGACCTGCAAATACCCTATTAGTCTATTCCTCTACTCAACACCTTTTCGCCCAACCTCTCTTTCCCACGTGTCACATGGACCCATCATCGAAATGGATGTTTCACGTGACCACCAATCCTCTTTCCACATCACACCATCCCTTTCCCCTCTATTTCTTTCCATTCCGTTCACATTCCCATTATTCCACCCTTTTCTATTCAATTAATCTTAAATTTCTTTTGTCCACTCTTCAACAGAGTTTAATATCTACTTAACAACAATATTTATATTCAATCAATTAATAAAAAATAATATTTTATTATATAATTAATTATACAAATAAACTTGTAAATATAAATACATTTTACACAAATTTATTAATCAAACAATTTCTAGTAATATATATTTTTATAATAAAGAAGGAAAGGTTATTGATTATTAAATTGTTATATTTTGACCAACGAATTATTAAATGAATTACTTAATTTAAATTAAGAACTGTCTCTTCATCTCACCCGTCGTTTTCAGTTTTCAACCTCACTATTGACACACTCACTATTTCATCTTGTATCACAAATGTCATTTTCTTCTGTTGCTTCTACACTAACCTAAAACAGTTTTCATTTTCCAAGCAAACAACGACTATGGCGTGGTCTGATTCTACTGCGCACAAACCAACTCGTCCTTCTCGACCACTCTACGTTCCTCATTTCCGTTCCAACAATAATATCAACAGCAATAGCAACAGCAACATCCCTTCTCCTTACCTCAATCGAACCTCTTTCCCTCCATCCGATGATTCATCTTACTCTTTCAATCGCCCCGCTCCCAGACAACGTGGTCGAGGCGGTTATGCTCCTCCACCACGCCGTTTTCCTCCTCGTCGAGAAGAACCACAGAGCTACGATCCCCCTCACCGTAACAACCGCTCGCCATTTGAAACAAACGGCGAAACAGAAAACGGAGTCGTTACGAATTTCGAAGCGTACGAATCTGTACCAGTGGAGGCAACCGGAGAAAACGTTCCTCCTCCGGTAAATGTTTTCGCGGAAACCGACCTGCACGATGACTTGAAAAATAATATCGAACTATGTAAGTATGTGAAACCTACTCCTGTTCAGCGTTACGCGATCCCCATTGCTGTTGCCGGACGCGACCTTATGGCTTGTGCGCAAACTGGTTCTGGTAAAACGGCAGCTTTCTGTTTCCCTATTATATCTGGAATAATGAAGTGTCGTTTGGCTAATGACTTGTCGTCTATGCCACGTAGCTCTACTACTACTATTGCTTATCCCAGTGCACTCATCTTGTCTCCAACTAGGGAGTTATCGTGCCAGGTTCTTTTCATTTTCTTTCTTTTTTTTTTTTTATTATAATGTGTGCTAGTTCAAATTATATAATTTTATAGTGAAGTTCAATTTTTGTTTTTTTATGTTTGAAAATGAAATTAACTAGATACACACAGAAGCAAGCAAGTTTGCCTATCAAACAGGAGTTAAGATTGCTGTTGCTTATGGTGGTGCTCCAATTGGTCAACAGGTTTGTGTTATGTTTTATTGTTTTTCTTGTTGGTTTATGTATTATGATAGTGTGGATTGCTATTTATTATCTGTAATTGTAAACAGTTAAGGATTTTGGAGAGAGGCGTTGATATTTTGGTTGCAACTCCTGGACGTTTGGTTGATATGATTGAGAGAGAAAGGGTTTCATTAGAGAAGATTCAATTTCTTGCTTTGGATGAGGCTGATAGAATGTTGGATATGGGATTTGAGCATCAAATTCGAAATATTGTGCAGCAGATGCATATGCCTCCTCCGGGTGCTAGACAGACATTGCTTTTCAGTGCTACTTTTCCTGATAATATACAGGTCTGATTAACTTTTATTCCTGTGATTTAGTTTTTTGTTTGTTACTAATTCTAATGATGTTATACATGATTCATGAACTGTTTACTATATAATGTCTAATTGTTGTCTATTGTGATGTTGTAGACTTGTAGTACTCAATTGGTCTGTGAATTGTATAATGACTTTGTTGTCTGTTGCCATCTGCAGAAGCTGGCGTCTGATTTTTTATCAAACTATGTGTTCTTGGCTGTTGGAAGGGTTGGTTCAAGCACTGAACTGATTGTACAGAAAATTGAATCTGTACAGGACATGGAGAAAAGAAACCGTCTTGTGGATCTTCTCCGACACAATGTAGTCAATGGGAAGGTAAAAATGCTTTTGATGAATTATATTGATTATTTGATCAACAATCATTGGAGTTAGTGTACTAGCTGTTTATGAAGTACTCTGTTGGATAATTTGTTTTTCAATGCGATGCAGCTTGCTTTAACTCTTGTATTTGTTGAAACAAAGAAAGGAGCTGATGCTTTAGAAAACTGGTTGTGCAGAAGTGGGTTTCCAGCTATTGCTATACATGGTGACAAGGTTCAAATGGTTAGTATCTTTTGTTCTTTTGCTTTGTTTCTTCCGTATTCTTTATTGTGTATTCAATGCATGTCATGTGCCTGTTTAGTTGTATTAGCTACTGTTGCAGTTACTTATTCTTTATTTGGTATGATGTTTGTGGTCCCTTATGCATTCAAATCCAACACTTTGATTTTACAATCCAAAACACTGTTTTGATTGTGACATCTATTCTATGTTTGCACCACTAAAATTAATGTAAACTTGTGTCTATTATTAATTTGCTCTTTGTTTTATTTTATTAATTGGAAGATGTACTATTATTTGATTAATTTATTGATTGATGCATTGTATTTCAGGAGCGGGAAAGAGCTTTAAGATCTTTTAAACGCGGTTATACACCAATAATGGTTGCAACTGATGTAGCTTCAAGAGGATTGGATATCCCTCATGTTGCTCATGTTATTAACTTCGATTTGCCTAGAGACATAGATGACTATGTTCATAGAATTGGTAGAACAGGCCGTGCTGGTCAATCTGGTTTGGCAACTGCTTTCTTCAGCAACAAGAACATGCCTATGGCAAAGGCTCTTGTTAGTCTTTTGCAGGAAGCAAAACAAGAAGTTCCCTCATGGCTCCTCCAATGTTCAGAGAGTTCAGCACCTGGTGGTCGCAGCAATGGACCTCAAAGGCCCTGGAGGGGTAACTACGGAGGTCGTGATTTCCGGAATGCAGCAGAACCCGTGGCAGATAACTACAACTACAACAGATACAACAGTACCTACAGCAATGGAGACCATTCTGCAACATCTTTTATTGATACCTCTTTAGAAATCCAAAACTCTAACAATTACTCGTATGACACCACAAATAATACAGTTTTTGCGGGAAGTCATAACTACAGTGGTTCTGGTTTACTTGATGGTAGTGATGGTAATGGGCCATGTGGTTATGAATCTGTTGTGCCCACTGGTTGGGACTAACTAGTCTAGTAACTTGCGGGCTGCATCCTTTTTTTTGCTATTGATTTTGATGGATAAGGTAAAGTACCTTGTATACAGTGATGCCGAAATGCAAATAGCTTGGCCCCCTAACTTTAAGGTAGTTCAAAATTTGCAGACCTTTGTCTTATTGAATATTTTTTGGTTGATCCCATGGTTTTTTAGTGGATAGGATGATCATTTTGCTTTTTTGAATCTTGCAAGTAATACAAAGGGTGATCTCTCGATATGTGATTTGGAACATTTATCTTAAGAATTTGCTTAGTAGTACTATTTATCTTTTGTTTTTATGGTCAGAATTGTTATATACACTATTCAATTTATATATCATTTCAAATACTTAATATCATTTTAGCAAGTGTTTGATGTTGAATTGTGTGTTTTTTTTGGATATTTGCCTAGGCATTACTGTTTAACTGCGCTGTATTTGTTTGCATGCTTGAGGTTTCGCTTAATATGCTTATTGTACATAATATGATCGGTATAAAAATTGTATTAAACCTAACTAAAATTCTTAGTTACATACACAATCACAATTATTTAATTGATCTTTTAGGTAAAGTATTGGGTACAACTTAAGGTTTGTCTTTTTGATGGATAAATTCCTACAACTCTCTAAGGTCCGGTTATTATTTTTAGCTATTGTGAAGTTCGAAACTCAATCAAGTATTTCCATCACCGTGAGTTGCCTAAGCTAATTTCAAAAGTATCATATTCTCTCCCAAACTATATGAACTATTTTTCCTAAAGCAAGTTCTCACAAATCATCTCTCAATCAAGACTTTCCAAATAATGGAAATGTAGAATAAATTAAAAAAACTAACCATGAAATAGGAGGAAGACGATACTTAAAAAGTTGCCTATGAAGCAGCCTTTCCATTCCATCCATCAACTTCCAAGTAGATTGAAACACTTGTGAATTGTATTATTTCCATAAAATAAATGTGTCCTTATGGTCTCCAAGGGTTCCACAATAGCTTATTGATACTGCACCAGCAATTAATGCCCCACTAGTGAGTTTTAATCAATGCTTTCTTTCTTTCAATTCATTATGCCAATGCTTTCCTCAACATTTTCCAACGCTTCACCTCTGATTAATCCTTGAAAACCTGTAGTTTGAAAACTTGCTTTATGGATCAACGCATATTTCATGGAAGAGTTTTAACCAGTGGAAAATTGGTGACACTGCCACTATCTTTAGAAATAACAATTGGAGGACTTAGTGAAACATCTATTTCCAACTAGGCCAGGTTTTGCAAATTTGCGTTGAAACAATTTTAAAACTTTCTAACAGCTGAATTTTTTGAAGAAAAAAGTGTTCACACATGCAGTGGTGGTATGTTTCCTAGTTAAATATTAACAAAAATTGATGCACCATTGTATTATGAGAGGAGATCCAAATTAGATCAGAGAGGTGGTGGCTATCTTAAATAATCTGAGTGAGGAAAAGAGAAACAAATCAATTTCAAATTTATTATTTGAAATATTCAATTTTTCTTTGTCATAATTTGAATTATCCAATTGTTTCTTTGATTGGGTTTTAGATTATTAGTAATTAATTGTTACCTACAAAAGATGGATAAAACTGAGATAAATTGAAAGACAATCACAAAGATAAAAAAAGAGGCAAAATTACACTTTTCGTTTTTATGTTTAATTCTTGCTTGGGTCTTTTATTTATTTTTCGTTGATTAATTCATTTGTGTTATGTTTTGTGTGCAATTTAAGGTTTTAAGTTATTATCTATTGGCAATGTTAACCTCTTTAACAAATTCCATTAATAAAATTGCATGTGTGACTATTTATAGATTATGTGGCTTATTACTTAGATGAATCACAACAACATGTCGGCATTACCCTTTCCTTTATCCATTTCTTCCTTAAATCTAAGTCCCCAAATATGAAAAACCATAAAACTAGAGAACTCTCAAATTTTTGAAGCAATGTCTTCATTTAGAGATTATCCTTGGCATTCACAGACACGGAACAATGGTCTGTTCATATCAAATAAGAGGAATGATGATTTCATACCTGAATGTTGTTGTGAAATTAAAGAAATTGTTCAAATTGTTACAAAATTAGGGTCCAACAAGGGAAAAAAATTATAGGGTTATAGAAATTTTGTGGTATGTGTTATAGATACTTTGATCCAAATTATCTTAATTGTCATGTTTTAATTTATAATGGTGTTCTATGTGTAAGGTTATACATTGAATGTGGTTGTAATTTATTTGATTGGTTTTTAAGAAGATGTTTCTTATTTTGTGTCCCAATGTGGAGAACGTTAGCAAAGGAAAAGGCAAATATTGACACATTGAAATTTGATGAAGATCGTAATTGTGTTACACATGAACATTTGAGTGTAACTTTCATTGGTGTGATACAGTGTTGTTGATGTAGTCATGTGATGATAAAGTGTAGTTGATGGATTCAAGTGATGTACTTGATGTAATCAAGTGTGTTGGTGTGTTGAACAAACAATTAATGGAAATCAAGTTTAACGTAAATCTTGAAATTGCAGAGATATCAATAAATATCAATAATGGTGTTAATAATGGATGCATTGAAACGGTTATAGAAAGAAAGAAAAAAAAAAAGGATATTTTTTGAAACTTATAAAATAACCAAAATACCTAATTAAATAATGAACAAATATGAAAAATAGTTGTTGAATTGGGATCCACCACTTGTAAAATCAAACTGGAATTACATTCTCTTGGTCAAAACATGAAATATGAGTTAAATCCGTCACTACTAAACGTGCAATCAATAACAACATAGAAAGAAAAGAAACACATCAACTATGATGAGAAAATTTTGGTTGTAGAGATGAATCAAAAAGAAGATGAAGTGGAGGATGACTCAAAAAGAGAAAAGGAAAAGGAAATATACATCTTATAAGTACTATCTTTCATTAATCTAAGAACAAGTGAAGAGACAAGTCACGCCAAGGATTTTTTTCTTTCACCATGATTTCTAAAAAGGAGAATTCTTAAGTATCTATGGAGAATGAGTGGATGCCGCTACTCATAAAGTAGATCAAATACAAAATATAAATTATTTAAAAAATAGATAAAAATCAAAGAATGAGATAACATCACATGATTGATTGTTGGGTATTATATCTAGCTAAAGTTTATGATTTTGTAGCATTGAGCTTTTAAAAAATATGAAAAATTTCACTTGAAGTAGATTGGTTTATATAAATTTATAAATTTATCCAAATTCTTACTTTTTTGTATAGAAATACCTTTTGATCTTCACATATATGTCACTCTTCAATATAGGAGGAGTCCATAGAAATTTCTGTAAATCATGTATCACTTAACCTTTATCATTGTTAGACACTAGTAATAATCACTCAAGGAAATCAAGACATAAGAGTATTATTTATTTTTATTATTTTATGCAACTTATTTATTATATTCATTTTCTTATTTTATTTCGGTGAAAAGAAAAAAAAAAGTCTGGGACATTTTATAAAACGATTAAGAATGGGCTTATCTCTAAAACGGTTTGTAAACCAGCCCAGAAAATGGGTGGGCCTAGAATATATTAAGAATGGGCTTCCGGTTTAACTTTAGCAAACGACCTAGTAACATTAGCGGCGAACCTATATCTTTATTAATTATTTATTATTTAATAAAATTAATCATATAAGGTATTTGTTTCTTATAATAACGGCTCTGCAGACTCACTTGCATATCCTTGTCCAATACGAACTATAAACCCTAGCCGTCTACCCTTGTCTTCGTTCATTACTCAATTAACAATGGTACCATTTATTTTTCTGTTTGTTTTCTTACTTTCAAGTCTTAATTCAATTCTAGTTTATTTGATACTAAATTATGGTTTGTTTTTGTATATGAAAAATTGCAGACAGGAGAGGCAGTTAACCCTAAAGCATACCCTTTGGCTGATGCTCAGTTGACAATCACCATAATGGACCTTGTTCAACAAGCTGCTAACTACAAGCAGCTCAAAAAGGGTGCCAATGAAGGTAACCCTAATTTCTAATTAATTTTATTTAATGTATTTGTTTCTTTTTATTTTTTTTAATTTTGTTTTCTTTTTGTTTCATTGTAGCCACTAAAACACTTAACAGAGGTATTTCTGAGTTTGTTGTTATGGCTGCTGATGCTGAACCTCTTGAGATTCTTCTCCATCTTCCTCTACTTGCTGAGGATAAGGTATCTTATTCTTAACTTGCTTATTGCATATTTTTTCATTGTTAGCTTTAATTTATTTTTTTGTATCACAATCTGATATAATGTTAGCTTTGTTGGTTGAATCTCATAACAAATTAAAAGGATATACAGTTATACACTGATCTCTTATGTGTTGCGGTTGTTTCATGTTGCTGTCTATTTGTTGTTTTTACCATTGTAGATTCTACTACTTTGCTTTAAATTTTTGAAATGCTTGATTTGTGATTATATACTATATAGTTCCTTGACTATTGAACACCATATTCAATCATTTATGTCATGTCAACGGTTTTAGATTGTTGTTTTGTCGTGATCCTTGATATTGCAGTCAAATATGACTCAAATTGTATTGACTGAAATATCACCAAGGTCGCAAGACATTTGATGTATCCCACTCACAGACCAAATATGAGTGTGATCAACCACGTTTACTAGTAACATTGATCTGCTTATTTATAGTATCAGTAAAATTTACATGGTTAGCTTTGCTAATGTGTGTTTCACTTGAGAAAATGTTTGGTTGTCTCAACCATTCCCTCTGATTCATTTAGACTAGACAGTGCTCTGATTTTATTGTATGTTATCAAAGTATAGCTTATTAATCATGTACAAAATCTTTTTGAAATTTGTAGAATGTTCCCTACGTGTTTGTCACATCAAAACAAGCACTTGGTCGTGCTTGTGGTGTCACCCGGCCAGTCATTGCATGTTCTGTGACAACTAATGAAGGAAGTCAATTGAAAACTCAAATTCAGCTTCTAAAGGTATGCACTGTGCTTCAATTTCACGTTGTTGCCGAATGGCTTAATTGCAGTTTTAGTTCTCATATTTTCATCAATTCACAAAATTGGCCCTCTTACTTTAAAACTGATAGTTTTGGTCCCTCCCTCAGGGTCACCTAAAAAATTGTGATTTGCGATATTATCAATTCACAATCTTATGCTGTATACCTATCATCTCGTTTTAATTATTTATACATCATTAATTAAATTACCAGAATGAATAATTATAAATGTTGAAATTGAAGTTTTATAGATTTTTTTAGAAATTTCATGGGTGTTAATCATACCACATCATCATATAATATGACACATCATTTAAAACTTGTCACATAATTATTTTTTATTTAAAAATCTGAATAAAAGACAAAAACTGTTAGATATTGCAATAGGAGAAGGACCAATTTCGTGAATTGGAAAATAGAGAGATTAAAACTCCAATTAAGTATAGTATTTATTATCACATGTTTCCATTAATTAAAAATGCATTCTGAGTATTTGGTTGTTATGCAGGATGCCATTGAGAAGCTGCTAATATGAAAACTTCATATTCCGTATGATGGTATGATGGGCTTCTTGAGTTGTGCTGAAAGCGCCTTCAGAGGCCTTGACTGGACGACTTGTTGTGCTATCCTATACGCTTTGTTAACTTATTTTAATTTTCTTTCTAGTGCCAAAGGTTATTCATGTGTGGTATTTTTGATTTAGTAACAGCAATGTTTTGAACTGATTTATAAAAACATTGTTTAGTGATCCTTTGACTAGTAGAATTTTCTGTTTTATGTCGACAAAATATTTAGTGCAATTTTATTTATAAGAATTTTATATTGATTCATATTAGAGAACTAAACCTGCACGATGCATCAGTTTCCTAAACTTTTTTGACGAAAACCATTAGTTAACAAGAAAAAAAAATATGTTAAGAGATATATATTTTTTTTCTTTGGCATTTAATTCTATGATATTTATGGGTTTTAATATATTTTGTAGTGTTGTGAATTATAATTAATTTCATTCGATTCTTGATATAGATGCTTCTTGAATCGACATTTTCAATTCCTTTAAATTCCTTAATTCCCAGATCCCACGATCTCTGATTTACTAGTGAAATGGATGAAAGTGTTTGTAGGATTACACTTTTGGGCCGTCGTTGATGTTTATTAAATATAACTATGGTTTATAATGAAATATTAGTAAAATTGAGTTAAATAATGTTAATATTATTGGCATATGATTATTTCAATATTGCCAAACTTATGTACGATGTATTTAAAGAAGTGCTTCTTTATATAAGCATAAGTTAAGGCATATGAATATTTCAAGCATATTTTCAATTTTTCATTTTATGTAATGTAATAGTTCATGACTCTGAATTTCCAAGACCTTTTTTGTTTTCAACGATGACTTTGTGAAGACCCTTAATAATTTCTATATTTAGTATTTTTTATAAAAGATAACTGAGTTATAGTTTAATAAAAAAAATTTATTTATTTGATGATATATTAGTTGCTAAAAGATTTAGATTTATAAACCATTTTTAATTAATTACTAAGTACGATTAGAATAAATGTGTCGCTGAATTAGTGTTTTCTTATTATGTTGTACATGAATATCTTGGTTATGTTTTTCTGTGACACAAACTTGATGTGTATATTTTTTTGTTCACTTTTCATTGCCTATCCTATAAAAAAAGTTAAAAATTAAGCATGAGATAAAAATCAACAATTCTAATCTAAAACTAATGAAACCTTTCATAAATCAATAATTTTATTGAGCTATGTATGTCTCAACCATTTTTCCAATAGTTCATACCAGCATTGCTCAGAAAACGTCTGATTGAAGTTTATCTCTAATGTAATGAGCATTTCAATTTTTGTACGAAAGATTTATAAATGTAAGTTGCCACGTAGAAATTTAGTGCTTCTTGTCATGGACATGTTTTCTATGTTTGATTTAATTTTTAAAAAGTTTCGTATGAATTATTACTGTATTTATAAATTCACATTTTGACTCTTTTTTTCAATAAGTTTGTATTAATGTCAAAAATGTATTTTGTCATAATGTTTAAATTATTGAAAATATTAACAATTATATAATTTAATACAATAATAACATTGTTTTCTAAAATAGGTTTATAAAAAACCTAGATCTAATTTATTTAAAAAAGGACAAACCCAAGATAAGTTTGGTTGGAGGTTAAACTTAGGCTTGACTGTATGAAATTAATTTTACTTATAACTATGATGTAAAACATAAAATATAGATAGAAAAAGACAATTTCGTAATTTTTTAAAAAACCTAACGAAATTCTAAAACAATCACCGTATGTGTTTGAATTTTTTTTGTTAAATGAATTTTCTCCACCAAATTATGAAGAGACAAAAAAAATTAAAAAGAAAACAAGAGTTGATAAGAAAGAAGATAAATATGACACCATTGTCATTTTCAGTTTTTATTTTAGGTAATAATTATGCAAAGTTTTTAATTCATTTATGATTAAATTAATAGATTCGCAACAAAATGATAAGTAATACCAACAAAAGTCACAATAATCAATATAATATTAATTGAGATATATATGGATAAGTATTAAGTATGGAAATGAAAACGTCACATCTAGTGGGCGTGCCGGAGTGGTTATCGGGCATGACTAGAAATCATGTGGGCTTTGCCGCGCAGGTTCGAATCCTGCCGCTCACGATTTTTATTACTTAAGATGAACTTTTCATGATTAGTGATGAAAATACATAAGTGCAATTAAATTGATTAACTCTTATTTCAAAAATATTGAATAAACTCCTTTGCAGTGGGAATAAAATAATGTTATGCAAGTGCACTCTTCACTAATTCACCTGTTGACAAAATCCAAGTCATAGTCACCAACTTAATCAAAGAAAATAATCTTATCTTTTTATAATTGCAGTGTTTATTATACCACATCTCCAGTTGTTCATATTCTGCATGATCGATCGACATTTTCCCATTATGGAGAGTCTTATATATTAGAAAACGATTTATTTGCACGCACACCACTAATAAGAGAATAAGTAAATATATAAGATGTGAAAAATATATCACCTAAGAGAGAAAATTAGGAAAATAGAAGAAGTAGAAAGACTTTCACATGTTTTGAAAATGAGTATGTTTCTCAATTAAGTAGTCAGAGAGCAATATAAAATAAGACTAAAATATTTATACCAAGTTAATACTACACCAAATAAGAGAAAACAAAATAATTTTTCTAATAAAACATAATTTCATAGTTCTCACAGTATCTATCTACAACTTTTAAAATAAAATCAAAATTTACAACACTCTCTTCATCCCATAATAACAGTTGTATTTGCATAAACAATATGTCCTAACAAGACTACTTTTAATGAAAAAAATTATTTACAGATAATTCGGTGATAGCATAATGTATATTTTGCTCTTGTGTGATCACAATTATTTGGACACATATAATTTAATTATTTAAAAAATATATTACTTATTTATTAATTTTTAATTTTTTTTTTGTATGTGTCTAAATATGGATGTCTACACAAGAATTATTCGTAAATTAGTGGATCTTAAAATTGATTGTCTGATATTAATAAATGCATGTGTCTATGTATTTTTTCAAAGTAAATTTTTGACAGTACCCATAAAAAATTATAGGGACCA
>JBBPBT010000347.1:1185003-1196527 GCA_037974875.1 Cicer bijugum | reverse complement strand
AAAAAAAAAAAAAAAAAAAACCTAAATGAGATGAAATTTAAGAGTATAATGTACTTGTTAAAATTGTTACAGGGATTGAAATTGTTGAGAGGCTATCCACAATGGGAATTGCTGTGAACTTGGTGACATATCTGATGGGAGTTATGCATCTGCCAAGCTCAACTGCAGCCAATACTGTGACTGATTTCATGGGCACATCATTTCTCCTTTGTTTGCTTGGAGGTTTTCTAGCAGATTCCTTCCTTGGAAGATTTAAGACAATTGTAATCTTTGCTGCAATACAAACACTGGTTAGTTACATCAATTACTACTAATTATAAGTTATATTTGTTATAAATTTTGTTGAAGTGTCTCAATATCTAGTACAAGCAGAAGTGTTGTAGCATTTGGAAGGAAGTTTGTTATACTTAGTTATTTCTGTTACATTCAGTTACTGATCACAACTAATATAACTGTCTGTGTTTCCATTAAATTCCACTAACAAAATTACATCCCTTAAATGAATATAATAAATAGTCTCTAACAATCATTATATATGACATATATAACAACGAGGACTAATAGGACATATATGACAAAACATAAGAGATTGCTTATTATTTTTATTTAATTGAGTGATAAATGAGGAGAAGAGTGTAACTTCTTCTGATACTAAATTGATGGTTTATTCCAAATTTTACAGGGTACTGCGGCATTAGCAATCTCAACAAAATTGCCACAGCTAAGGCCACCACCTTGTCCTGCCGGCAATGAAAGTTGCAAACCAGCCAATGGAATCCAAATGGGAATCTTATACTTGGCTCTATACCTTATTGCACTAGGAACCGGTGGTCTTAAGTCTAGTGTTTCTGGATTTGGTTCGGATCAATTTGATGAGAAAGATGAGAAGGAGAACTCCCAAAGGAATTATTTCTTCAATAGGTTTTTCTTCTTCATCAGTTTGGGAACTCTTGCAGCAGTCACAATACTTGTTTACATTCAAGATGAAGTTAGTAGAAGTTGGGCTTATGGAATATGTTCTGTTTCTATGATCATAGCCATTTTGGTATTCTTATCAGGAACAAAAAGATATAGATACAAGAAGAGTTTGGGAAGCCCTATTGTCCACATTTTCCAAGTTATTGTTGCAGCACTAAAGAAGAGGAAGATGGAACTTCCCTGCAATGTTGGCTCTGTGTATGAGGACGCTCCAGAGGATTCAAGAATAGAGCACACTGATCAGTTCCGGTACGTGATTCAATCATATTTCTTCGTCTTATCATTTTTTTATATTGTTTCCTAGACCATATTATCAAACATCTATAGTGAAATATGATTGGATGACAGTGTATATTTATTAAACTCTTATTAAAATTTTGTAAATGATTTCCTTCTATTCTGTTTTTAATATTTTCAATTATATAGGTTTTTGGAGAAAGCAGCAATTGTGGTAGAAGGTGATTTTGATAGGGACTTATATGGTTCTGGTCCAAATCCATGGAAGCTATGCTCATTGACAAGGGTGGAAGAGGTGAAAATGATGGTGAGGCTTCTACCAATATGGGCCACAACCATTATATTTTGGACCACATATGCACAACTGATCACATTTTCAGTTGAACAAGCCTCCACCATGGAAAGGAATGTGAGGAGTTTTCAAATCCCAGCAGGATCTCTCACAGTCTTCTTTGTGGCAGCAATACTAATCACTCTTGCTGTCAATGATCGAATCATCATGCCTCTTTGGAAGAAAATGAAAGGCAAACCAGGTATAGAAAACTCGCAATCTGCGTATAAGATCAATTGTTGATTTATATATCAATGACTAGTATTACTCACTCACTTTCACTTTTTCTTTGTATGTATAGTCAACTAATAATGCCATATTTGAGTACAAATAATTTACCGAAATTTTAGGCCAATGAGATCAAATGAATCTTTGTTATGAAAAGAAATAACACAGTACATATATTTGGTCTAGGATTCGGCTCATAGTTTACTTATAAGTGGGCAGGTCGCTCAACTAGAAGTTGGGGGCATTCTTGTAAACTGATTTGTAGTATTTAAATACAAGTTGTCATATGTAATCCTAAACTGGAATAATAGAAAAGACCTACACCCACTCTGCGGTTGTTGACGTAGGCACAATTAGTCAAACATCGTGATAAAATCTCGGGTATTTTTTGTCTGCATTTTTCATATCTATTTTCTTTTGAATCATGGTTGCTTTTCTAACACCTTTCTATGTGTCACAGGTTTCACCAACCTACAAAGGATTGCCATTGGACTTCTGTTGTCAACTTTCGGAATGGCGGCTGCTTCTGTATGTGAGGTGAAAAGGTTGTCAGTGGCAAAAGGAGTTAAAGGAAACCAAGCAACAATACCAATAAGTGTTTTCGTTCTTGTCCCACAATTCTTCTTGGTTGGTTCTGGTGAAGCATTCATATACACAGGACAACTTGATTTCTTCATAACACAATCACCAAAAGGAATGAAAACCATGAGCACGGGTCTCTTCCTCACAACTCTATCTCTTGGTTTCTTCATCAGCAGTTTCCTTGTGTCAGTTGTGAAGAAAGTAACTGGTACTAGAGATGGACAAGGATGGCTTGCTGACAATATAAACAAAGGAAGGCTTGATTTGTTCTTTGCACTTCTTACCATACTTAGTTTCATTAATTTTGTAGCATTTTTGGTATGTGCATTTTGGTACAAGCCTAAGAAAGCTAATCCATCAATGCAAATGGGAGCAATCAATAATGGTTCCTCAGTTGAGGAGAAGTGTTAAAAGTATCTTAGGATTGGGAATTAGACCCATCAGTATTATTATGGATACTTACTTTTCTTGATTTCTAGATAGACAGACATATCATATGTATGCATTCAAAAAACGGGTTGAGTTTGATTTTGTACTCTTGGTGTGATAGTGAAGAAATAATGTTTAGATTGACTTCAATGTGTAAAATTGTAACATATTATATGGTCATGTTCAAGCCCTTGCTACTTTTTTTTCTCAATCAGGCTTGCTTTGTAATGTTTCCTTCATGTATATTATTAAAGGATAGTTTCAATGTATAATCGGAACACTCATTCTCACACCAAATTTAGAAACTATTACTTTTTTATGGATTACATTAAGGAAGAATCATGTTTTCCATGACCGAAGTAAACACATTGATAAAAGGTTCCAATTCAAGAGTGCCTTGAGAACAAACTTTAACTAATCTTTCATATTGGGAACTGATGGTATTTTCACTTAAGTATTGAAATTTGAAAGCTTAACAAATTTACATGCATGGATAATGGAGGTTAAGGGGATGTTGGAAAATGGAACAATTATGATAGTGAAATGGTTATTTGAATTGAATTATTTCATTTTTAAGTTCATAGTATTTTTTTTCTATATACATGTATCTTTAGATACAAGTACATCAATTTTTTCCTCAGTCAGATAATGTTTTATGTACCAAAAAGTGTCTTGTGTGTAGTATAACTATGTATTTATTTAAAGGGAAAAAAAAAATTAATTTCATAAAAAATAAGATATTGCATACATGTAAGAATATAATCAGCCAAAATCAAATTAAAAAGCGATCATGTTTAAGTATTTCTCTTTCTCTATATGTTCTATTTGCCCATTTACTTAATAAAGGACTATTCAATTTGTTTTACTTTTTATATTTATTTATGGATTAAAAATGTTTTTGGATCAAACATTGATTATAATCCATAAAATAAATGTTTTACTTCCTAAACATACATATAGTACTAAAAATTTGTTTCACTTTTTATATTTATTTGGTTTTTGAATTTTCCTAAACAATTTCAACTGATTAACTATTTTCCTCAATCACTTAATTAAAAATAAAGTTTTAGAAAATTTCTGATAATTTTTACATTTTTATCTACGATAAATCTTTTATAAAGATAATCCTCCACTTTGATTGGATGGTTGAAATTCAACTGCATGTATTGAGTGAGATAAGAGGATATAGTTATTTAGAGTGACATATATGGTATATTCCTTCATGTCATGAATGTTTTTGCTGTCTTTTCAGCACATATAAAAGGAATATAAGTGTTGATAATTCTTAATTATTAGAAACAAATTTTGTTCTAATCGACTATCGAAAGAATCAGAACATTATTTCAATAGAAGTATTTTACAACAACCGTTTGTTCTTTGTTTTTTCAGAATCAACTATATATCGATCGCATAAATTCAACTCATAGTATCAACTAACATAAAGTCAACTAAGTTTGAACTTTGAATGAACCAAGCTAATCCACAAAAACACTATACAGAAGAAGAAGAAGAAGAAAAATGATTGAAAATGAACTTCACTATATAAATACAAAATCTTTGATGTTTGGTCATCTTTCTCAATCCACTTTAGATCACTAATTTATAAGGCCCAAATTATGCGCATTTTCTTTTTCCTTTTTAGGACTTTATGCAAATACAGTTGAAGGAGTGTGTATGGAAGCACAGGTGGTAAATAACAGCCACATTTGGCATTTCATAAATCATAATTGGCCGCACGTTCATTTTCAACCATTGCTTTGGCATCTTGTAACTATGTGGAAGGAAGAGTTTCCTTTTAGAAGAAGAAAGTCAAATATTGGTAGAAAGGTTTAATCAATTATAATTTAGAAATAGAACACTTCAACAACATGCAAACGTACAACTCAATTCAAATTTGCATCGGGATACTTTTTATCATATTAGTTTCATTAGATCCTTTCTAAACATGTATTTTTTTAATTTGCAATCAATAACTATATATTTTAATGTATTCTTCCCGAAAAGTTAGTTTAATTATTAATTACTAATTACTAATTTCAGTGATGATCTAGAAATTTGGAAGAGTAGGGACAGAATTTTTTACTATTAATGTTTATATAAAAAATATATGTTATTTTTATATTGAGGTCTAATAAAAATAAAATAACAATAACTATATTTAAAATATGGTTATAATATGTTTATATGATATGAAGATGAATTTTTTAGATGGTGGTGTGTAACTATTTTACGTCATCAATATTTAGTCATTCAATTGAAATGGAGGATTACAAAACTATAACATTATATACTCAAAAATGTAACTATGTTATGTTTGGCATGAATAACCTCTTATGACTCTTCAAGTATTGATGAGGGAGGGATCCGTTATTTAGCAGCCCAAAGGAAAGACGTGGGGAGCTTACTAATAATTTCATGAGAATATAAAAAAAAAATGGAAAGGAATAATTCAAATTTAAACAAGGGTACTTTTGAAATATCAGCATTAAATTAAATTAAATTAAGATAGTTTACTTTTCTTTACAATTAAATGAACGTTTGGTGTCCTAATAGATTTATTAGAATGATTGTTAACCATTATTGTAGTAGACTCACTCTAATACCAAGACCATTAATTTATTTTTTGGTAGAGACTAAGACCATTAACTTTATTGCTTATAGGAACAGGGTTAAAAAAACAGAAAAACCATCTTCCACACTACAGTTAGATTTTCTTTCATTCATTCATTGTTTGACGTCTCCACCCACTACTTTAATTAAATTCATGTCATTTTCCAAACAGTCATTGTTTTTCACCACAAGATACTTTTGTCGTATCGTAAGTATTCAATATACGGAACGGACCCTTTTAACCATTATTAACTATGTTGAATTATATGGATTTCTATTTTAATTTCCTAAACCCACTAGTTTTAATGGAATGATCTTGTTTCCACTAACAAAAGATAAAATTAGTTTTTTTTGGGGAAAAAGATAAATTACTTAAGAATAATTGTAATTGAAGATTCGTCTAAGCATCCAGAAACGTATTTTTCAAGTTTAAACTACTTGTAAGTTTGTGACAAGGCCATTAATGGCTGACGAGTGATGATGTTAAAACTTTGAATTTCGTTCATTGAACGATGACAATGAAATTTACTTTGCTCAAATGTTCAACTAAAGAGAGATGCAACACATACTTAAATACAGAAACGTGAAGTGGCAGTAATGACTACCAACCTCAATATAGGTAACAAGATATTCGTGAGGATATGAATTGAGGTAACTACTCATCTCGTGTATCGCTACTACTAGTACTAGTACTTATGGTGATTCGTACAAAGATAACTAAAATCATGCCTGTATCAAGCTCACACAAGTCAACTAAAATTATGTATGGGCATAAAACAGTTCACGAAACAAGAAAGTCTACATACTAAAATTTCTGCACTACTCCCATAATAAAATGCATTTCGTAGTAGTGTAAATGAAACAATAATTGATTATCATTATCAGAAACAAACACTAGAATAAGTATGCGTCCTTTCTTAAAATATAAAAAATATTAAAATCCAAAGTCTATGTAGACATGTAGTACTGCTTATAGCATTTTTAGATCACTTGTAATATATTGTGACTGTATACAGCTGTTAATTTCTCTCCAAACTTGATTTTGTCTTTGCTCACAACAAGTTGATATTAAAAATTTGTCTTCTAGAGAGAAAATTCTAGAGCTTCAACTCAAATTTAGCAACTTGGAACATAAACGTGTTAGCAGATCCAATTAACTAAAGGTCCCTCTTGAAACTTTACACAATCACACAACTCATACCAGGTTCAGTTAATTCTGTCAATGATCTAGGTCAAAGGAGGTCTGACATTGTATATGTGCTTATGGTTATTGTCATTCTTAATAAATATGTATGAGATGATGCCAGTTTTACACTGAGAAGAGAACAGTTTTTTCTCATACTCCGAAATTGCTCAATCAATTCTCTAAATAGCAATATGTCAGTGGAATATAGAGACACAATTTAGATCTATCTCTTGAATGCAAGGGTATCTAATATACAATGTATCTATGATTGATCTATGTTTATAGAGTTTTAGATAATTCCATCAATAGCCTCCAATGAAATCCTATGTGAAAGATAGATAGAACAATCTATGATGCTGTAGAGAACAAATGCAGCAATGGCGACAAGCATACACATAAATTTAGTATGCTTAATTTAACAGCAAAAAACTGCAATGGTTGTAGTTTTTCAATATATAACAAACTTTCAGAACATCCAGGAAGCTGAACCCATTCATTATCTAATCATAAATACGAAACACTGAATCAGCAAAATAAGAGACAATCGTCAATCTCAGACACCAATACACAGCTAATATGAACCAAAAAACTGAAATGAAACAGGGAGAAGTAAAGCAACATAATAATAAAGGTAATAATAATTAATCAATTACCTAATAGTAGTACATTACACCACCACATATACCCGAAAATAAAACGTGCCTCCTCACCCAACATAACGAGTTTCGTATCCAAAAATGAGATTGACCAGTTGAATCAGTTCTGGTTGTCGTTCTTCCTTCCAGTCCCTTCTCCGTCTCTCTGTTCCAACAACCTTCCAGCCTCTTCATCACTCTGTTGAGCCTTCTTCTGAGTCTCCGAAGCCTTAAGAGCCTGCAACTTCGAATGATTATAATACGCAACACCCAAAAATGCCAACCCATACCCGATCAAATTAATCGGCGTAACAGTATCCTTAATCACAGACCAAGAGAATGCAATCAAAAGCCAATCCTTAACAACCCCAGCAACATTCATAGTCAAAGCCGAAGTCTTTCCAACCAACAAAAACACAGCAAGATTCAAAGCAAAAGCACAAAGCGAATTTGTCCCAAAAATGGCGAAATCCAAATGGAAGCTGGAGTTATCCCTCAAAGAAGGATACTCAACAATAAGCCAAGGAACAGACAAAAACACCAAACAACAAGGAGCAATGTAATAAAGGGAAGTAATAGGGTTCAAAGAAATCCCTTTAGAATTAAGCAAAATCTGAATCAAAACCAAACGAGTAGCTTCAAAAGCAACAGCCATAAGCTGAAGTGTAACACCCCAAGTATCAAATTTAGCTTCACCATAAGCAGCAACAGCAACACCAAGTGAAATAGAAACCATATTAGCCATAGTTTCATTTTTAAAACCCTCCTTTTTAAACAAAACACCAATCGAATAAACAGCAACAGGCATAAGAGCTTTAAGCATCTGAATAAACGAAACAGATAAATAAATATAAGCTGAATTAGAGAACCAAAGAGAAAGCGAATAGAGTGCACCGATTGGAACAACAGATTTGAAATACAGATCGCGCGACATTGAAACTGGTTCAACAAGCTTGAAGACACGAACGAGAAGGTAAGCGAGTGAAGAACAGAAACCCATGTGGATCATGGTAAGAGAGATCGGGTACGGCCAATTGTACATCTTTCGATCTAAGATGTACTTGTTGTAAACGATTACAGTGAAACTTAGGAAGATCCATATCGCTACGTAGGTGTATGAGAGGATTACTTTCCTCAAAACGCCATCGGAAACCGCCATCGGAAAAAATGTCAACCCTAAGAGAATTTGAATGTAAATGTGAATGTGAATGTGATGTGTGAAGAGTGATGGGTTTCCGTGTTTAAGAAAGATGGAGAGTGCGTGAAGAAGACGGATCTGGCGGAATTTGAGGTGATTTGAATCGGGTCGGGTTTCGTGTGATTATTTCCACCAAATCTGAAACTAAAAGGTTGAGTGGAAGTGATGAAATTGAATTGGGAATGATAATAAATGTGATTAGAGATGCGTTTTGTATTTTTCAGATCCAGAGTCTCTCCCTTTGAGTAAGAGAGTAATTCAGAATATTAAATTGTGACACTTGCCAACCTGTTATTTTTTTGGGCTATTTTTTATATTTATGGGCTTTCCTTCTTTGATACCCAACATTCAGTTGGATCTAATCTAATATAAATATAACAACTTATTAAAAAAAATTAAATAGTCACCCAAATTTGTAGAAACTACATACATAAATTAAATAAATTTTTGGAAATAAATATTAAATATATTTCTAATCTTACAAATATACCATATTATTTTTTTTCTTTTTATTTGCTTAAAAAATATTTTTCATTTTTTAGTCTTAACAAAATATAATATTTTAATATTAATTTTGAATATTTTATTTTAATTCTTACAAAATTAGTTTATATTTAAATTGGTCAACGTAATTTTATTCTATAATTTATTTTAAGAGGTTAAAATCAAATATTTTATATATTATAAGGACTAATTTTAATATGCATAAATTTTGTAAATATTAAAACAAAATAATAGATATCAAAACCGAAAGAAATATATTTGTAAGATGAAATAATGTTATTTTTTAAAAATAAAAATGACATATTTACGTAAATCAATAATATTTTTAAATTTTTAAATGATTATTACTTTGTTCTTAAACATAAAATTACATCGATTAAATCACGATAGTAAAAAAATATTATAGTAGTATTAAAGTTGTTGATGAATATTATATTTTTTTAAAATTATATTGTTTATCCTAAATTGTTGATAAATTATCAATTTATTGTAAAAAACATGGATCTTCTAATTGATGTAGCTAAATATCACTAGAAGGGGGGTTGAATAGGGATTTTGCTGTTTAAAAATAATTTTTAAGTGTTTTGAAAACTATCCTCTCACTGAGGGTGATTAGCTCGAGGATGAGATTTTTCAACTTGTTAGATCTAAGTTGAGCAAAAAAAGTAGGAGTGGAATAAGAGAGACACACACAATTTTATGCTGGTTCACCCAAAGATGGTTACGTCCAGTCCTCACACCCTTGTGAGATTTCACTAACTTTCAAACAGATCAATCCTCAACCCGAGGATGATTACAACTCGTGTATTCTTTAGCTTCACCAAGCTTACAATCAATTTCCGAATATTTCCAAGTGTAACTCACAAGGAAATTACAAAGTGATATGAGAGTGATTGATACTTAATACTTTCTCAAAAGATTTACAAAGATATAGTGTAGGATCAAAGAAAGTAAGAAGTGAGAGTGTTTTGCTCTTGATTAGCTTTAAGATGCTTGATATTTTTATGACAGTGTGTTGTGTGTTGAAGAAGATCAACTTGCTGTAATTTATAGAGGTTTTGTGATGTTCATTTCATAAGCCAAGCCTTTTTATGACCGTTGGAAAATCCATTTGAGAAATGTCAAGGTTTTTCTTCATAATTACGAAAATGACATTCATCACATTGATATATGCATTCCATGTTCAAGTCCGAGGTAGCTGTTTTCTTGGCACTTGGGGACTCGTGTTGTCCTATTATCTTTCATTTCTTTTTAAGGTTTGAATATTGTGTGGAGTCATTTTCCTTCTCTTTCTTTAAGGTTTGAATATTTTGTGAAGTCATTTTCTTTCTCTTTCTTCAATGCCTTGATAAAGCTTCACATGTGAGCTTTTTATCTCTCCTCCATTTAATGCTAAGCAAGAACATGTGATGTCCTTTTCATTTCTTTCTTCAAGACTTTGTGAAGGTTTCAAGTAAAGTCTTCTTTTCTTGCCTTAAGACATGTGATCAATTTATTTAGGACATGTTTGTTGTTGCCTTTTTGAAGATTTAATTTTATAAACCTTTTCAAATCACATAAAGGTACATGTAGCCTTTTGCCTAAGAAGTCTAAGACATGATGAGTTGCTTTCATAAAGTGTTGGGATGCATATCAAAATGTTGACTATAGGCACATGCTAATATCATTATTCCTCGTACCTTTCATTTGCAATCTTGCTACTCTTCTTCAAAGGCTTTCCTTTAACTTTTTAATAGTATTTTGCCTTGATTGAATGAATCAAACAATTCATTCTTTAATACCATTATACCCTTATTGAATAATTCATTCTTTAGTACTATTCAGTCCTTGATGAATGAATTCAAATAATTCATTCTTTAATATTTTTCTGTCCTTGTTGAATGAATTTAAACCAGCTAGGATACAGAACTACAGCTCGTGAGATCATCCTCAACATTTTTATACTTAGCATTTAACTTAGAATTTTCTTCTTTTTCCTTTTTGAATGATAACCTGTTTTCTTATATGAATACACTCAAAAGCACAGATTAGTCATTAAGCACAATCATAATCTTTTCATTAATTTTGTTATCATTAAAACCAATTGAGAGAGATTTTGTCCCAACACTAATATAATATTTTTATATTTAGATTTTTAATTAGTATTCTAGCACAATAATCAATAATGGATCATCTTCCATACAAAGTCCCTGCAGTTTAATCTCAAAGGAAAAAATTAAGGATGGCAGAGATTTTTACTACTCCCCTGCAGTGGAAAATACACTTAGGAATTTTTTCCTCTTACAACACTAGTTAGCCTTTCTAAAAAATATGCAATTATTAGAGATATATTTTGATTAAAAATATATTATTATAGATGAAAATTTGAAATGAATGTTATGACAATAGACAATAAAATTTTTATTTGGGTCATATGATAAATACTTACTACTTTTGTTATTATTTATAAGTTCTTTTAGGAAAAAAATTAAATAGTTTCCTAAATAAAACCTTAATTTCAAATTGCTAGGATATAATTAATTAGAGTTGAATGGACGTGTATTATTATTATTATTATTATTATTATTATTATTATTATTATTATTATTATTATTATATCCTTATGA
>JBBPBT010000347.1:1148898-1162660 GCA_037974875.1 Cicer bijugum | reverse complement strand
ATACACTCCCGATATCACAACAACTTTTTTTTTACAAACTGTTGATGAAATATATTCTATAATTTTTTTTTACAATAACTTCTCATGCTCTCAATTAAAATATTATACTAATAAAACAAATAAATTTAGACTACGCTACAATATAATTCAACATTAATATTTTTTTAAAATAAAAAATATTAAATAGTCAATCATATTTTTAAATTTTTACATCTTATTTTTGGGTTTGTATTTTAGATTTTATTTTATCAAATAAATAAAAGTACCATTATATATTGAAAAATAAATTAGTAATCAAAGTACAATGAGTCAATCAATTATCCTATATAATAAGTTATCATATGCATTTTACAAAATATTTTAAAAATTAAATGATGATTGTGATAAACATAATTTTTTTTATTTTAATTTTCTTAATCATATTCAATTATTACAAATCAATAAAATAATATTATAAGATAATTATATTTATAATACATAAAATATTATTTATATAACTTATAAAATTAATTAATTAATAACGGGAGCGCGCACCATAATCTAATTTTATAATTAAAAGAAAAACAATCTTCTAATGACAGTTTTCGCCAAATTAGTCCGCCTAATCAGCCAAAATGAAGGGCACACTTGTATTTTGCCATCACACCGCTTCCATTTCTCACCACAATAAACTTTGCACACTTAGTTTTGGTAAGAGTGAGTACTCCTTCTCACAATAATGATATCAAGGAACATATGTATTTACACATCATTCTCTCCATTTCTTTCTCTCACAAGATATCAATGGAGTGTATAGCTGTCCAAAATTATTTTTCCATATAAGAGATAAAGTCATGCTAGAAACAGTCACTTCCGCACTCTCGTTTATATTAATAAAAATAATATAAAGGAACACATTTTTTACTTGTAATTTTTAGGTTGAGTTCTAGATACCCTTATACAATTAAATATTTTATCCTCACATGCCATAATAACTTAGAAAAGATAAAAGACTCTACTACATGTTGCTGCATGTTGAACAAAAAGAAAGGGCAAGAACTAATATGTTTGATACCAACGTAAAAGTACCTGTAAAAAAAAATAAAGTGCATAGGAAAGACATTGAACAAATTGTCTCTCCATATTTCACCAAATTCCATTTAAAACATTTCATGTAAAATAATCTCCATAGACACCAAAACAAAAATTAAACTTTCTTCATTTTGATATGTTACTGATGTGAGATCTCTTATTTCATGTAAAGAATGTTGAATAAATTTGCTGACAACTAAAAAAATACTCTATCATTCATTTAAAGATTTAGTAGCTCTTAATGGAATTTATTATTACAATTTAAATGCGTGAAATTCTAATTACAATGTAGCGCGGACAACATGTCTATCTACCTACTCACTTGAATTACAATCTGATTATGATTGCCTAATTAAAACACTTGAAGACTCTCATATATGTTTGTCATTTAATTCTCTCATATGGAATTGAGAAAATCGTAAGTAGTTATGAATATTTTAAAACATAGGAATAACACTAAAAGCATATGAAATACTACTATATTTTAATATGGCACGGATACACTTATTTACTTATTTGCTGTTTTATGCTTATGAAATACTACTATAGCATACTTTTTGTCGTATAAATCTGAAAAAAAATTGAGCAATACAAGAAGAGTACTTGATTTCCTCTCGATGTTGTAGACTAATCAGTGAGCACAGCATGTGAACCACTTGTTATTATTCATCATGCCTGGAATTCATAACCAGGAGAATGACTTGAAGCAATGCATGAGGTACTCATATCTGAGTATTTTTCCAACCTTTTCTCAAGTGGAATTTCTGTTTGAGTCCATTTGACAAAATATGTGAAATCCACATTCACCTGCCTATTTCCAATCTGGTCCACAACAGCATTTGGATCATTTTTAATGAAAACATCAATGCATATTAATCATCATTAATTCACCATTCAGGTTACCCTAGAAACTTTGGGTATTACATGACACTGGAAATGTGTTGCTGCATTACATGTATGAAGTATTAAGCTTGAAAAGTTACATCTGACAATTGAGTTTCCAATCCTAGATATAGAGACTTGGATCAAATGTGGTTAATGTTGTCTCTACAAAATGTCTAGATTACTAAAGGAATTATCCCCCTGGAATCAAATGTGGTTAATATATATTGTTTTAGATTAGGATGGTATAAGTCATTTGTAAAGTAACCCTTTGGTCAAGGTGCAGAACTCTAGAACATAGTGTGTTAATTAGCAAATTTTAGTCTCTATGCATCAAATATTAAAATTAGTGCAACGTAATAAAGAAATCATGCAATACTTAAAGACAAACGAGCACATAAATCATCTTGTTAATTAAAACATAGATGTTTGAATAAACTGTTCTTAGAAATCATGGGGTTGAATTTTGTATTCCTATTATAACTAGTTGTGTCGAAGTTGTGAGATTTAAAAAAAAAAATGGGAGAAAATAATAAGAGTTCAAATATTACTGATAATAATTTTATGCTGACTTGATTACAAAAGATTCAATACTAATTTTTATTTATAGATAAACATAGACTTAATCCTAAAATCAGGAACAAATCATAATGATAACGAGATATAGTTTAAGATATCTCATGATTATAAATTGATCATAGAAAATAACTCAAGATACTCTAATATAAAATATATTATAAGATATTTTATAATATAAATTGAATGCTTTAGCTTGTTACAAGAAAATAATGTATTGCTCTACAAAATAATAAAAATGGATGGAAAGACAACTCATGAATGTAGGTGAAGACGGAGAGAATTGATATAAATATAGTTTAGTCAGATAGTCAGCCTAAGAGAAATTCATGGCAAAAAATTGAACAAAACAATATCTATTCTTCTAAAAAAACTATATTTATTATTTTGGGGAGAGAGAGGCATGCTTCAGAGATAAAGAGACAAGATCGGTACATTTGAGACAAAGATGAGGTCAATGCATTTGGGACAAAGATGAGGCCAATGTATTTGAGGCAAATACGATGTTAGTGCATTTGAGACAAATTGTCAAGTTAAAGTGAGTAAAAAAAAACACTAAAAACATATCTAGAACCATGAGGGAAAAACTAATTTGGACTTCAAACAAATAATATCGGAGACTCAAAATATTTAAACTTGAATCCTTTTTGGGGAGAGAGAGACGTGCTTCAGAGATAAAGAGACAAGACCGGTACATTTGGGACAAAGATGAGGCCAATGCATTTGAGACAAATACGAGGTCAGTGCATTTGAGACAAATTGTCAAGTTAAAGTGAGTAAAAAAAACATTGAAAACATATCTAGAACCATGAGGGAAAAACCAATTTGGACGACTGAAACACCGTGTCAGAAGGTAGATAGACGTGTATGTGCTCGAAGCTGTTGGTGGCAGGATATGGGATGAACACGACAAATCTTGAAGGCATGTGAGCGCACAGGTAGCAACCTTTGGCCTAAAAAAGATGAGTTGCATAGATTGGGAGATTTCGCACACAATGGAAGTGGTTGTGTAAGAAAACTTGCTAGAACAAAGAGGATCGAAATAAGCTCTAGATATCATGTTGAAGTTGTGGATTTTAGAGAAAATGAAGAGAAAAAATAATAAGAGTTACAGTATTATAGATAATAACTTTATAGTAATTTGATTACAAATACTTAATACTAATATCTATTTATAGATAAACAAGACTAGAACAAATCATAATAATAGCGAGAGATATTCGAATATATATCCATGATTATAAATTGATCATAGAAAATAACTTAAATACTCTAATATAATATAAAAGATATTATAAAATGTTTTTTAATATTCTAACCAAATGTTTATATGGGAAAGTAAATAATGGACACCAAATGTTTGGAAAGCAAATGAGTAAATACTCAATTTGGTCCCTGACTTCGTCAAAATTACAAAATAGTCCATAACTTTACTTAACATTAATCAAGTTAGTCCATCCATAAAAAAAATTCACCAACGTCGCTACAAATCAATGAGGAGGCACATTAACTCCCAAGTAAGCAAATATTAGGAGGTTTTTGATTTAGTCCCCACCATTATTGAGAATATATGACAATCATCGAAAATAAAAATATAAAAAATATCTGTTGGAGTGTCAAGATCTGTTTTTGTTTAATATCCTACAAGTATAAGGATTCAGTTGAATAGGAGTACTAGTAGGGATTTAGTTATATATGAGTACTAATAGGAATTTAGTTAAATATATATATATATATGTATGTATTGCCAACATAATTCAATTCAATAAATATGATTTTACTCTAATTCTTGATATGGTATCACAGCTCTCGATCTTTGAGAGCTTTGCTTCCGCATAAACCCTAGCCGCCTTTATTGCGGTAAACTTGAGCCACCTTCATTGTGGCCCTTTTTGCTGCGTTCATTGCAACAACTTAAGATTGCTTTTTGCTGCCTTCATTGTAGCAACTTGAGATTTATTTTTACCTTTTTGCTTCCGCATAAACCTGTCGCCTTCATTGCGGTTTCTATTTTTATGAAATCTTAGCCACCTTCATTGTGGTCTTTTTGCCGCCTTCATTGCGGTTTGTATTTCTTAGCCACCTTTATTGTGGTACTTTTGCCGCCTTCATTGCGGTTTGTATTTCTTAGCCACCTTCATTGTGGTCCTTTTGCCGCCTTCATTGGGATTTCGTCTTCATTGCGGTTTCTATTTTTTAGCCACATTCATTGTGACCCTTTTTGCCGCCTTCATTGTGGTTTCTATTTCTTAGCCACCTTCGTTGTGGCCATTTTTGTTGCCTTCATTGCAGCAACTCGAGATTTCTTTTTGGCCTAATTTACACTCCATATAACTCCTCACATGACAACCTTGCTGATCTTCTAACTAAAGGGCTAACCGTAGCAACTTTGAAAGAATTGTATTCAAGCTCGAAATGAAGAACAACTATTCACCAGCTTGATGGGGAGTGTTGGAGTGTTAAAATCTGTTTATGTTAAATATCCCACAAGTATAGAAATTCAGTTGAATATGAGTACTAATAGAGATTTAGTTATATATGAGTACTAATAGGAATTTAGTTATATATAAGTACTAATAGGATTTGGTTGTTTAGTAATCTAATTTATATATATATTTGATGTATTGCCAACATAATTCAAGCGAGTGGCTGATTTATTTGGCCGAGTAAAGAATGTCTTGGAATTGATAACAAATTTTGGAGAAGAATGATCTTGTCTTCAACAACAATTTTATTTTTTTTCTGGATAATTTACATTAAGCAAGCTGGAGAGGGCGGATCTGGAATATCTTTTAAACCTTCTAACATCAAGATTACATTCTTTATTGCAGGACGGAGAGATTGTTGGTCTTGCACACACCACAACCCCACCTTCACCATTCTTTCCAATATCTTCCAATCCACATCTTTTTCATCATGTGAGATAAGCTTGTTTAATTGTCCTGTTGCAAAGGAAAGAAGGATTTCCTCAGCTAAGGAAACAACATTCATCTCTATACTTTTTTTGCGGCAGATAATCTCCAATAATACCACCCCAAAACTGTAAATGTCAGCTTTTACTGATACTGATGCATCCTCCTTCTGCCATTCAGGTGCCAAGTACCTGCTTGTGCCATCATCCCCTGTTTTTGTTCTTGAATGATTCCTCTTCAATAGCCTTGAGAATCCAAAATCGGATATTTTAGCAGTCCATGCTTCATCCATAAGTATATTTCGAGGATTTATATTGCAATGGATGATTCGAACTTCACACTCATCATGTAGATATAGTAGTCCTCTAGCCACGTCCAACGCAAGTTTCATTCTCTCTTTCCAAGTTAGTCTCATTTCCCCTTCAAAGAGGAGATTTGCAAGCGATCCTTTGCTGACAAATTCATAAACAAGAAGCTTCTTGGACCCTTCAATACAAAAACCAATAAGCTTAACCAAATTCCTATGATGAGTTCGAGCAATGGCAGTAATTTCAGCTTGGAATTCCCTCTCCCCTTCAGTAATTCTCTCTTCTAGTCTCTTCACAGCAATACTTCTGTTATTGTCGCCAATTGTACCTTTATAAACCACTCCAAATGATCCTCTCCCTATCTCTTCTGAAAAGCTCCCAGTTGATTTTGCAAGTTCGTCAAGAGAAAACAAACGCAAGGAACACTCTTCAGTAAATCCAACTTTTTCACTTTCAGACAACATTGCGTACCTATTAACTTGACGCCTGTAAGTGAAGAAAATAGACCCCGCAAAGACCAAACAAATCAATGAAATGGAACCCAATGTAAAAGCTAGGATCATTATCAGATTTCTCTTGTTGTCAAAAACAACCTCGGGCTTATGCACATTGGTGTCGTTTGAGGTTGGAGGTGAAATAGTGAGAGTCGTGGAAGAAGGAATCTTCAATAGAGCCACAGACACAGGGGAGGAATCATTTTGAAACCTTCCATAAATAAGTGGTACTCTATATTTATTGCAGTTGCCGTTTGTATATATTGCTCCCCCACAAACACAATCTTCTTTGCAAGCCTTTTCACAAGCTTCTATCTTCATCATGGGTATAACAGAATATGGAACATCTCCCCAAAACATATTCTCAAGGTGAGTAATATTATACAACTTTGTCGGGGCTTCACTGCTTTCACAATCATCTTTGCTATGCATAATTTGTACGCAGTCTATATTAGCACTGCTTTTAGTATTGGAAAGGACGAAACCAGGAAAACACTTGCAGACAGCATCACCACTAATGTTGGAGGAACAATAACTGTTCAACCCACAAAACCCCTTCACTTGACATGTATCATTAAGTGCTTCCCACAGCACTTCCACACGTGAGCTAGTAGTAGTATTGTTTCCCTCAAAGTGAAATCGGTGCTCATACAATCTCAAGTTTCCATCTACGTCAAGTGTTGCACGGTAGATTGAAGTTGTGTTGTTAGGTGACTTCTTTGTCGCCTCATTTCTATCGTTTAAGCATACATAATCACCATTCATTACAGCATCATTTATGCAAAGAAAGCCTTGAATGTCAAGACTGAGCCTTTGGTAATCCGGATTCTGAGAGTTTGAAGCCCAGTAAGCATCCAGGTCGTTGAAGCTGCTGTAAAAAGGGTAAGCGACAAGGTTACCATCAGTTTGCATGCTGAGATAGAAACGCCCACTCGATTGGTTTGATTTGGACATACTAGAGACTAAATCATCACCAAAAGCCAAATTCTGACCTCCTAATATGGTGTCAGTTGGGTAATGAAAGCTTTGCCAGATAATGTAAAAATCTTTATCATAAAGCACAAAGTTTCCAGAATCATCCATAGATGCCCATGAGACTAACTCTGTATATGAACTTCGCGAGTCTAACTTCTTAGGTGAGTCTTCCTTTCCATTTTGAAGAAGCAGGCCTTGCACAGTCAAATTCAATGTAGAATTAGTGGAGACTAGTGGAGCATCACGGTTAGCAGTCCAAACAACGGTGGTTGTGTTTTCTGATGGACTAACCAACCAAATCCCAACAGCAAAGCGACTACCTTGTGGGTAAAAACCAAAAGCAAAATGGCCAGAACTTGATGGCCATGAAGTATTTTCGCCTTTAAGAGAGAGTGAAGACCCCAACCCAATCATACTGGAGCTATTTTTTTCAGTTTTAGTATTTGTGGCTTCTATTGTGAATAGCATAAAGAAGAACAATACTAATAACAGAACAAGGATAGAAGCCATAGAATTGGAAACTACTTTTCTGTTATGATTCTTACTGATCAACTCACTTGCCCAGACCAGAATAATAAAGGAAGGACCAAACTTTTTTGAATTATTAATTATCTATTTTTCAAGAGTTGACCCGCTTTCATGCATTATTCCAAGTCATCCTGGATTTTTAATTTCCACGCGTGATTCCGTACCTAGTGATTCACATACATTGTTCACTTCACTGGTTCATGTACAACAGTGAGGGGAAATATCAAAATTACGAGCATTAATTTTCTCTTGTTGTTTGGTATGTGCATTACTCAAGAGTGCAACTTATAACCAATCAGCATCCATATAAAAACTATTTGTCATAACCAATTTCTATAATCAATCCATATAATTGGATTTGATTATAGGTTATGTCCTTAACTAGTTTTATAACTAATTTTTTTAGAAAAAAAATTCAATTTTTTCTCTTTCAATAATTTTTCAAAAAATATTAATCGAGATTTTTTTTTTTTATATAAAAAATTTGTTCGAAGTAAAATTCAAATTTTATTTTTTCAAAAAATAAAAAATTCCAATTTTATTTTGTAGAAATTTTGTAAGAAAAAGTAAAAACATTTAAACGAAAATTGCCCATTATGATGATTTTGATTGGTTTGATTTAGGCCTGAACATTCAGAAAAAAAATTAACAAGTTTAATTGGTTTGGATTGAATCTACTAATTCATGAGGGTTATTGGTCTTGTTAAAAGAAATAAAAAATCATGCTTGCCATCACTACTTACTGAAATAGGGAATGACACGAGTCCCTAATTTATTGCACAACTAACTCAGGATAATTTCCTACTTCCTTCGTTGAGAGATATTAATTTCCAGCCGTGTAAAATGGCTCAAGGGACGACTTGTTAGTCAAAGTCTTGCACTTTTGCTTTGTTAATTTTCTACCAGTTTTTATTTGTGACGTGAGTATTAAGTTTGATGATCCGGACTCAGCAAGAATGAAAAAAGAACAATTGATAGACTCAAACAAAAAATTAACAAAAAGATCTTAGTGTATAACATTTATAAATTAAGAGAATAAAATGAAATAACTTAAGTGACCAAAATGAAATATAAAAGTAATTTAAAAAAAAAGTTTAACCAAGTAAAATTTAAAAATAATTTAAACAGCAAAAATATAATTTATGGCTGCCAAAAGTGTTATTTATAGACCAAAAGGTAGTGAGTGTCGTTAGAAAATAAAAACTTCCCTTCGTATTTCTGAGATAATCAAAACCAATAGTTATGAATGCCTATACTACAACTATCACCTTCCTTCTGTTCATGTCCTTATCATTAGTAAGTACTGGAGCTCAAACACAGCCACCACTACAAGAGCTAATTACACCTGGTTCCTCACTTTCCCCCACTAGCAGTGACTACCCATCTTCGTGGCTTTCCCATTCTCGCCTATTTGCTTTCGGATTTTATCCACAAGGCAATGGCTTTTCCGTTGGAATTTGGTTGGTTGGCAAGATGAACAAGATAATAGTAGTATGGACTGCAAAACGGGATGATCCTCCAGTAACCTTAACTGCAAGGTTACTATTTACCATGAATGGTTCGCTAATACTAATTGATGATCAAGGAAAAAAGAAGCTTATTGTTAATGCTAATACAAGAGCTTCCTCTGCCTCCATCCTTGATTCTGGGAATTTTGTAATATACGACAACAACAACAACATCATATGGCAGAGTTTTGATCACCCAACTGATACTTTGTTGGGGAGTCAATCTCTACCTTATGGTGGCCAACTGTCCTCTAGTTTATCAAAGGCCAACCACTCAACTGGAAGGTTTCAACTCAACATGCAGGTTGATGGAAATCTTGTTCTGTATCCAGCATACACAACAGGATCAGGTTGGGACGCTTACTGGGCCTCGGATACTAGTAGGAATGCCAATGTCAAATATCATCTTTACCTCAACAAAACAGGTTCACTGCAAATCGGAGATTCTATTTCTAACCTTATTACCACTTTGTTTGATGCCAAAGAAGACCAGAACACTGTGAACCAGACTATTTATCGTGCATCCCTTGATTTCGATGGGGTTTTTCGGTTGTATGCTCATCATGATAGCAATGGAAGTGACAAAATTATCCAAAGTTGGCCAGGAATGAACCCATGTGAAGTAAAGGGGTTTTGTAGCTTCAACAGTTACTGCACATTTGATGACGACAAACCATTGTGCAACTGTCTCGTTGGTTATAAATTTATAGATGCAAATGAAAAGACTCTAGGCTGCCAAAGGAACTATTCAAAAGTTGAGTGTAGAGGTGACAAAGATGGTTTGGCCTTTTATTACATGGAGCCAATGAACAATATTGTATGGGAGGACCATCCTTATTTTGAGACTACAGGAATGTCATCAGATCAAGAATGCTTATTTCATTGTTGGGTTGATTGCAACTGTTGGGCTGCATTGTATGACGGAGAAAAACGAATATGCAAGAAACAAGGGTTGCCTTTGAGATATGTCAAAAGGACACATGAAGCGGACGACTCAACCACGGCGTTCTTAAAGGTGGGAAAAAACAGCATCCAAAACAAGAAGAGGAATGATACACTTTTTTCCCCTCAACCTCTTCCAAGCAAGACAACAAGTAACAAAGCAGTGGTGCATATTATTGTTGTTACATCTGTATTTAGTATTGTTTTGTGTTCAGCGATTGTTATATCGAGCCATTACATTTACAAGATTCGAGTTTTGAGGTACAAAAGGCTAACGGACACTGGGAACTTGGGCCTAAATGAAGAGGTGGCTTTGAGAAGGTTTACATATAACGAGCTGAAAAGAGCAACAAATCATTTCAAGGAAGAGTTAGGTAAGGGTTCTTTTGGATCTGTTTACAAAGGGGCCTTACTTAAAGGTAAGACTAAGAGATTGATTGCAGTGAAGAGGCTAGAGAAGTTGGTGGAAGAAGGGGAAAGGGAGTTTCAAGCAGAAGTGAGATCCATTGGGAAAACCCACCACAGGAACCTAGTTAGATTGCTAGGTTTTTGTGTTGAGGGTTCTAAAAGGCTTCTGGTTTATGAATACATGAGCAACGGTTCACTTGGAAAGCTTCTGTTTGGTGATCAAAGGCGCCCAGATTGGAATGAAAGAGTAAGAATAGCACTTGATATTGCAAGAGGGATCCTCTATCTCCATGATGAGTGTGATGGTCCAATCATTCATTGCGACTTAAAGCCTCAAAACATTTTGATGGATGAGTTTTGGACTGCCAAGATATCTGATTTTGGGCTTGCAAAACTTCTAATGCCCGACCAAACTAGAACTTTCACGGTTATTAGAGGGACAAGAGGCTATATGGCTCCAGAATGGAACAAGAACACTCCAATATCACTCAAGGCAGATGTTTTTAGCTATGGAATAATGTTGTTGGAAATTTTATGTTGCCGAAGAAACCTTGATGTTCATATGTTGGAACCAGAGGAGATTCTTCTCTCTGGTTGGGCTTATAAATGTTTTGTCGCAGGAGAGGTAAATAAGCTTGTTCCTTGTGAAGTCATTTATGAAAATGTCATGGAAAATATGGTTAAGGTGGCCCTTTGGTGTATTCAAGATGAACCGCTTCTCCGGCCGACAATGAAGGGTGTAGTGTTGATGTTAGAAGGGATCACTGATATAGCAATTCCTCCTTGTCCAAATTCTAATTTTGCATGAAGAAAATGTTGCATCAGTTCCTCGTGTAGTTTTCAGTTCATTTGTTTGTGTAGTGTTACTTTGTTATTGTTTTTCTTTCTCAAATGTAAAATTGGTATCTAGTCTATGTTGTGTTATATGAAATAAGGTAACAAGCCAAAAACTAGTATAGTTAATCATTCCTCATGTCAATTCATTTTACAATTTAGCAGCACATAATATACTTCATATATTCTTAAATGATTTCTAAATACATCATATAATGACATTAATATGGTACGAAACAAATACAGAACATATAAATTACATTACATGTTGTGATATTGAAATACTGAGTGTCAGCAAAATGCTCTGTAGCACATATAGTACTGATGGAAGGTGTGGTGACACATTGATTACATTTAATTAATTAATTTTCGGGGAATGAGTGTCGTGATTCATAGGCAAAATATCAAAACACAAATGAATTACATTTAGCATCATATATGCCTATTAGTATCTAATAAGTCGTGCATAGCAAAGGCATTCAATTTTAGAAGACAAAAGAATGGGGAAAATAGGCATTGACCTCGATGTAACCCAGCACGCAGGTTAATTGTTCTAAAACTGGGATGTTCTTCATCCATGATTCTTCACCCATGATTCTTCCAATTCACTTAATTGCAACGATAACATGCCGCTAATTGTCGTCGAGCTTTTTCTAATTTCCTGCAAAACACGCAAAGCTGATAAAATAATCCTCAATCATATGAAGGCTCTACTCAGTCTACGCTAATTCCTTAGGTATCAGCAAAGCATTACTCTCAGTGGTGGTTGAAATTCAAGGATCACATCACAGGAAAAAGGTGGTCCACCATTGTGTCACGCCCCTTTATATTCAGATCGATGCTTGCTTTTTTTATAAAGTGGCACGTGATTTTACTTCAAATATGCTTTTACGCTCTTTTTGTTTCAACCGATAGGAGAATGGAGAGAAATTCATATATACTTTGTTTTAAATTTTTTTTTTTTATTTGATTCGAATGGAAGTAATATATTTTAATGATATTTTAGTTATATAAAATTCATCCCCACTCCTCCTCTCCTCTCTTAATCACCAAAATATCTTCTCTAAATTTCTAAAATAAAGTCTCTTTCATACTATTTATTGAATTTATGTAGTGTTCTTCACCTGATTTTAACTACCATAAGTTACATCATGGAAGGTTTCGGTGTTTTTTGGGGCAGGAGAATGTTAGAACACTTTAATGCACTTGTTGTTAATCTGTAATCAATTCTAAGTTGGGAGGACGAAAGGCAGAGAGAATAAGGAATAACTACACTAGTTTACACTTATATCAAAATGATGTCATAAAATTTATTGTAACTAACTATTAACAACATTAACAATTTGTAACTAACTTCTAACTATCACTTTGAATTACAATTTCAACACTTCCTCATTCACGGTGGTTAAAGACACTACTCCAAGCTTACTTCTCATCTCTTAAAATTTCAATTTCGTCAATGACTTTGAGAGAATATGAGCTATGTGTCATCTGATCTACAATATTCTAACTTCAACTTGTCTTTGTTTACTTGATTTATTAGAAAATGGAAATGTATTTCAATGTGATTGTTTCTCCCATGTGCAATAATGTATTTGGCTAAAAAAACAAAATTCATTAGACTAAGAGTAAATCTAGTTTTAAATTCTCAATTGAGTAATTATTTGTAGATTCGAAAATTTATCCAATCGTCAAATTAATTGTTTTTACTGATTTTAGTTAATTTAATTTCTTTCAGAAACAAATAAATAAAAAATAAATTCTCAAGTCCAAAAGTAGATGTAATGTAATAAATAAAGCATACAAGCCAATAGTAAACAAATATCTATTATATATATTTAAAACAAACCCTTGAATGTTACCTATATAAATATTTTCCACATCAGCCTTTTGATAGATGTGGACCTCTGCTCATTTCTCACATCTCAATCATATTTTCAATACTTAATCTCCTTTAATCATACTATATTTTTTCTCTTTCTTCCACAATTTCTTTCATACCTCCAAAATCTATTTGATAATATTATTTTATAATAAATTTATATATTATAAAATTATTTTACAATTATTTATAATTTATAAATTATTTTACAATTTGATAATAATTTATAATTTATATTATTATCAAATTATTTTATAAGTTATTTTATAATAAATTTATAAATTATAAAATTATTTTATAATTATTTATAATATATTTATAATTTATAAATTATTTTACAATTTGATAATAATATATAATTTATATTATTATCAAATTATTTTATAAGTTATTTTATAATAAATTTATAAATTACTTTATAATATTATTAGTTATTTACCAA
>JBBPBT010000347.1:1125103-1148400 GCA_037974875.1 Cicer bijugum | reverse complement strand
TTATTTTTTAATAAAATCTATTTTTGGTACATATCAATATAACAACAATTCAATTGCACAAACAATTAGTTAAAATATTGAAATACCTAAAATTGATTTAAAGTATATGTAAATCTTTAATAAAATAAATTTCAAACTCTTGATGAAATATATTCAATAATTTTTTTTTACAACAACTTCTCATGCTCACAATTAAAATATTATACTAATAAAACAAATAAATTTAGACTACGCTACAATATAATTCAATATTAATATTTTTTTAAAATAAAAAATACTAAATAGTCAATCATATTTTTAAATTTTTACATCTTATTTTTAGATTTATATTTTATATTTTATTTCATCAAATAAATACAAGTACCATTATATGTTGAAAAATAAATTAACAATCACATTACAATGAGTCAAACAATTATCCTATATAATAAATTATCATACGAATTTTATAAAATATTTTAAAAATTAAATTAGATAATTGTGATAAACATAATTTTTTATAATTTTAATTTTCCTAATCATATTCAATTATTACAAATCAATAAAATAATATTATAAAATAATTATATTTATAACACATAAAATATTACTTACAAAACTTATATTCTAATTTATATTACATGAATTCCATGAGTGGCAAGCACAAAAGCTAGCTTTTGAAATAGTTAATAAGAACACAAGCTAAACAAAAAATCCTGACATAAAACTGAAAGAGCAATAGCATAGATAATAGCATAAGACTATTCAACCAAGCGAGCTGGAGAGGGAGGGACTGGAATATCTTTCAAACCTTCTAACATCAAGATTACATTTTTCATTGTGGGACGGAGAGATTGGCGGTTTTGCACACACCACAATCCCACCTTCACCATTCTTTCCAATATCTTCCAATCCATATCTTTTTCATCATGTGTGAAAAGCATGTTTAATTGTCCTGCTGCAAAACATTGATATACCCAACTGGAAAGAAGGATTTCGTCAGCTGAGGATATATTATTCATTTCTATACTTCTTCTACGGAAGATAATCTCCAATAATACCACCCCAAAACTGTAAATGTCAGCTTTAACTGATACTGATGCATCCTCTTTCTGCCATTCAGGTGCCAAGTACCTGATTGTGCCATCATCCCCTTTTTTAGTCCTTGAATGGTCCCTCTTCAATAACCTTGCGAAACCAAAATCGGATATTTTAGCAGTCCATGCTTCATCCATAAGTATATTTCGAGGATTTATATTGCAATGGATGATTTGGACTTCACACTCTTCATGTAGGTAGAGTAGTCCTCTGGCCACGTCCAATGCAAGTTTCATTTTCTCTTTCCAAGATAGTCTCATTTCTTCTTCAAAGAGGAGATTCGCAAGAGATCCTTTGCTTACAAATTCATAAACAATAAGCTTTTTGGACCCTTCAATACAAAAACCAATAAGTTTAACCAAATTCCTATGATGAGTTCTAGCAATGGCAGTAATTTCAGCTTGGAATTCCCTCTCCCCTTCATTGGTAATTCTCTCCTCTAGTCTCTTCACAGCAATACTTCTGTTATTGTCGCCAATTGTACCTTTATAAACAGCTCCAAATGATCCTCTCCCTATCTCTTCTGAAAAGCCACCAGTTGATTTCGCAAGTTCGTCAAGAGAAAACGAACGCAAGGAACATTCTTCAGTAAATCCAAGTTTATCACTTTCAGACAACATTGCATACCTATTAACTTGACGCCTGTAAGTGAAGAAAATAGATCCCGCAAAGATCAAACAAATCAATGAAATAGAACCCAAAGTAAAAGCTAGGATTATTATGAGATTTCTCTTGTTGTCAAAAACAACCTTGGGCTTAGGCACGTTGGTGTCGTTTGAGGTTGGAGGTGAAATAATGGCAGTTGTTGAAGAAGGAATCTTTAATAGAGCCACAGACACGGTGGAGGTATCATTCTGAAGCCTGCCATAAATAAGTGGAAGTCTATATTTACCGCAAGTGTCGTTTGTATATATTGCTCCCCCACAAACACAATCTTCTTTGCAAGCCTTCTCACAAGCTTCTATCTTCTTCATCATGGGAATAACAAAATATGGAACTTCACCCCAAAACATATTCTCAAAATGAGTAAAATTATACAACATCAGCTGGTCTTCACCACTTTCACAATCATCTTTGCTATGCATTTGAACGCAGTCCATATTAGCACTGCTTTTAGTCTTGGAAGGGACGAAACCAGGATAACATTTGCAGACAGCATCAGCACTCATGTTGGAGGAGCAATAACTGTTAAACCCACAAAACCCCTTCACTTGACATGTATCATTAAGTGCTTGCCACAACATTTCCACACGTGAGCTAGTAGTAGTATTGTTACCTTCAAAGTGAAATTGGTGCTCATACAATCTCAAGTTTCCATCTACGTCAAGTGTTGCACGGTAGATTGAAGTTGTGTTGTTAGGTGACTTCTTTCTAGGATTATTGCCGTCCTCGAAACATAGGCTTTCTGAAGGAGGTAATAATACACTAGAACTGATGCAGTCACGATCATACAGAGTGCAATTTCTAAATTCTAGATCTGATACCATGCTGCAGTCACGATCATCAACATTGCAATTAGTTAGGCAAAAAGCGCCTTGATTGTTAAGTCTGAGCATTTTGAAGGATGTCTGACCTTCTATAGACCAGTAAGCATCCTCAACATCTCTGGAGCTGTAAAAAGGGTAAGCCATAAGGCTTCCACCACTTAGCATCCTTAGATAGAAACGTCCAGTTGAATGGTCTGATTTGGACATACTAGAGACTAACTCATCATCAATAGTCAAATTCTGACCTCCTAATATGGTGTCAGTTGGGTGATCAAAGCTTTGCCAGATAATGTAAAAATCTTTATCATAAAGCACAAAGTTGCCAGAATCATCCATAGATGCCCATGAGACTAACTCTGCATATGAATCACTTCCCGAGTCTAATTTGTTAGGTGAGTCTCCCTTTCCATTTTGAAGAATCAGGCCTTGCGCAGTCAAATTCAATGTAGAATTAGTGGAGACTAGTGGAGCATCACGGTTAGCAGTCCAAACAACGGTGGTTGTGTTTTCAGATGGACTAACCAACCAAATCCCAACAGCAAAGCGACTACCTTGTGGGTAAAAACCAAAAGCAAAATGGCCAGAACTTGATGGCCATGAAGTATTTTGGCCTTTAGGAGAGAGTGAAGACCCCAATCCAATCATACTGTTGTTATTTTTTTCAATTGTTGCTTTTGTTGTATATAGCATCAAGAAAAACAGTAACAACTGGAGAGTGGTGGAACTGGAAGCCATTGAATTGGAAACTACTTCTCTGCTGTATCAAAGAAAATGATGATTCAAGTGATCCAAGTGCCAGGTTGACTAGTTCATGCACAACAAAGGGGCAAAGTTTTCTCTGCATAAACCGTGTGGGGCAGGGAAAATACTGAAATTTTCTTTGCACTCAATGATCTCTATCTTTTAGCATAGACCCATGGTCATTGACTCTATGACTTGTCTTGCACAATTACAAGTCCAACGTACTATATGCTTCTTCTCTATCAGACACTTTCACATATGACCACCAGGCTGAAATCCACCTCCACCGTGACGGAGCTTGTATTTTGCGACCACTTCAACTATTTTCTTTATTTTGGGGAATTGTCTTCTTATACTTCTATTTTAATCTTTAATCTTTACAAAAGTACAACGTTTTGCAAAATAACAAATATATAATAGTATATATATATATATATATATATATATATATATATATTAATAAGTTATAAATAATCTAATTAGTTAACATTAAACTATCAAATTATCAAAATTTAAAATTTTAAGACATATTTAATCTACTTAATTAAAATTAAACTTTTGGACCTACAAAATTTAAATTTTTAACACATAGTCAATCTCATTATTTGATTAAACCGTCAAATCATTTAAATTAGAATTTATAGGCCATAGTTAGTTTAATTAAGTTACAATCAACCGTTGGATCATATAGATTATAATTTTTAAATTATATTTAACTTAGTTAGTTAACATTGAACTGTTGAATCATCGATATTAAAATTTATAAATTATAATCAATTTAATTATTTAAGATTGAACCGTCGGATAATCGAAATTATTTCTTAGACATATTTAATTTAATAAGGTTCAATCGAACCATTTGATAATTGAAATTATAATTTCTTAGTTATATGTTGTCTAATTAAGTTATATTCAATTCTTTGATCATTAAAATTAGAATTTCTAATGCATATTTAGTCTTTTTATTTTATTTTGTGTTTAGTCTAAATAGTTAAGATTGAACTGGTGGATCGTCGAAATTTAAATTTCTAAGTTATATTTAGTATAATTAGTTAAAGTTGAATCGTTGGATCGTCAAAATTTAAATTTATAAACTGTCTAATTAGTTAAAATTGATTGTCGGATCATCGAAATCATAATTTTTCAGTTGTAGTTAGCTTAGTTAGGTTTGATTGAACCATTTGATAATTGAAATTATAATTTCTAAGTTATAATTAGTTAAATTGAATTGATGGATCGTCAAAATTTAATTTATTTTTTTTGTCATAATTAGACTAACTAGTAAATGTTGAACCGTCAAATCACTGAAATTCGAAATTTTCAATCATAGTTAGTCTAATTAAGTTAGATTGAATCGTTTGATCTCTGAAATTATAATTTTTAAATTATAACTAATCTAGTTAGTTAAGATTGAATAGTTAGATCTTCAAAATTAAATTTTTTAAATCATAATCAGTCTAATTAGTTTAGAATGAACAGTCGGATCACTAACATTATAATTTCTTATTCATATTTAGTGTAATTAGGTTAGATTGAATATTAGACCATAAAAACAATATCTCTAAGTCATATTTAGTTTAATTTTGATATTCTGATGGATCAATCTAAACTAATTAGATTGACTACGGTTCAGTTTTAACTATTTAGACTAGATATGACTTAGAAATTATAATTTCAATTATCTAACAATTAAGTCTAATATAATTAAACTAATTAATACTTTCTTAATTTTAATGATTCGACGTTTAAATCTTAAATAATTAGATAAACTATGACTTAAAATTTTTTAATTTAAAAAATCAACAATACAACAATTAAAATTAAATATATCCCAAAAAAAATAAATATTTAAATTATACAATTTTAATATATATATATATATATATATTAGCCTTAAAAAATTTAAATAATGTAATATACTGACATTTTTCATAACAAGCCCTTGACCTTGGTGGTAAAGAATTGACCTTTAAAGATTAAAAATATACGATGAATACAATCGTATAGTTTCAAAAAACCAATTTAATTGGTTTGGGTCGAATTTTGAATTAATGGGATTATTGGTCTTGTTCTTACACCGTTAAACAAACGGCTGGAAATAAAAAATCATGTTTGCCATATCTAATTACTGAAGAGGGAGTCCCTGATTTATTCCACAACTAACTCAGGATAAGAAACAACAAAGTGACGCGTGGTGTTAGATCGACCAGGACAATTTCCTGCTTCCTTCGTTGAGAGATATTAATTTCCAGCCGTGTAAAATGGCTCAAGGGACGACTTGTTAGTCAAAGTCTTGCACTTTTGCTTTCTTAATTTTCTACCAGTTTTTATTTGTGACGTGAGTATTAAGTTTGATGATCCGGACTCAGCAAGAAGGAAAAAAAGAACAATTGATAGACTCAAACAAAAAATTAACAAAAAGAGCATAACTATAATTTATGGATGCCAAAAGTGCTTTTATAGTCCAAAAGGTAGTGAGTGACATTAGGAAAAAAAAAAAAACTCCCCTTCTTATTTATGTGAGATAATCAAAACGAAATAGTTATGTATGCCCATATGACTACAACTATCATCTTCCTTCTGTTCATGTCCTTATCATTAGTAAGTATTGGAGCTCAAACACATGAGCGAATAACACCAGGTTCCTCACTTTCCTCCACTAGCAGTGATTACCCATCTTCGTGGCTTTCCCATTCTGGCCTATTTGCTTTCGGATTTTATCCACAAGGCAATGGCTTTTCCGTTGGAATTTGGTTGGTTGGCAAGATGATAGTAGTATGGACTGCAAACCGGGATGATCCTCCTGTTACCTTAACTGCAACGTTACAATTTACCATGAATGGTTCGCTAATACTAATTGATGATCAAGGACAAAAGAAGCTTATTGTTAATGCTAATACAAGAGCTTCCTCTGCCTCCATCCTTGATTCTGGGAATTTTGTAATATACAACGACAACAACAACAACATCATATGGCAGAGTTTTGATCACCCAACTGATACTTTGTTGGGAAGTCAATCTCTACCTTTTGGTGGCCAACTGTCCTCTAGTTTATCAGAGACCAACCACTCAACTGGAAGGTTTAATCTCAAGATGCAGGTTGATGGAAATCTTGTTCTGTATCCAGCATACACAGCTGAATCGATTCGGGATTCTTACTGGGACTCGAATACTGGTAGTACTGTCAATGTCAAATATCATCTTTACCTCAAGAAAACAGGTTTACTGCAAATCTGGAATAGCAGCGGAAATTCTATTTCTAACCTTATTACCACTTTGGTCAATGCTGAGGTTGATGCTGAAGAAGACCAGAACACTATAAACCAAACTATTTATCGTGCAACCCTTGATTTTGATGGGGTTTTTCGGTTGTATGCTCATCATGATAGCAATGGAAGTTACAAAACTATCAAAAGTTGGCCAGGAATGAACCCATGTGAAGTTAAGGGGTTTTGTAGCTTCAACAGTTACTGCACATTTGATGACGACAAGCCATTGTGCAACTGTCTCGATGGTTATAAATTTATAGATGCAAATGAAAAGACTCTTGGCTGCCAAAGGAACTATTTGAAAGCTGATCAGTGTACAGGTGAAGCAGATGGTTCGGCATTTTATAAGATGGTATCAATGAACAATATTAAATGGGAGGACCATCCTTATTTTGAGACTACAGATGATATGTCATCAGAAGAAGATTGCTCATTCATTTGTTGGGTTGATTGCAACTGTTGGGCTGCACTGTACGACGGAGAAGAAGGAAGCTGCAAGAAACAAGGGTTGCCTTTGAGATATGTCAAAAGGACACATCAAGCTGACGATTCGACCACGGCGTTTTTAAAGGTGGGAAAAAACAGCATCCTAAACAAGAAGAGGAATGGTACACTTTTTTCCCCTCAACCTCTTCCAGCCAAGACTACAAGTAACAAAGCAGTGGTGCATATTATTGTTGTTATATCTGTATTTAGTATTGTTTTGTGTTCAGAGATTGTTATATCGAGCCATTACATTTACAAGATTCGAGTTTTGAAGTACAAAAGACTAACGGACACTGGGAACTTGGGGCTAAATGAAGAGGTGGCTTTGAGAAGGTTTACATATAACGAGCTGAAAAGAGCAACAAATCATTTCAAGGAAGAGTTAGGTAAGGGCTCTTTTGGATCTGTTTACAAAGGGGCCTTACTTAAAGGTAAGACTAAGAGATTGATTGCAGTGAAGAGGCTAGAGAAGTTGGTGGAAGAAGGGGAAAGGGAGTTTCAAGCAGAAGTAAGATCCATTGGGAAAACCCACCACAGGAACTTAGTTAGATTGCTAGGTTTTTGTGTTGAGGGTTCTAAAAGGCTTCTGGTTTATGAATACATGAGCAGTGGTTCACTTGGAAAGCTTCTGTTTGGTGATCAAAGGCGCCCAGATTGGAATGAGAGAGTAAGAATAGCACTTGATATTGCAAGAGGGATCCTCTATCTCCATGATGAGTGTGACGCTCCAATCATTCATTGCGACTTAAAGCCTCAAAACATTTTGATGGATGAGTTTTGGACTGCCAAGATAGCTGATTTTGGGCTTGCAAAACTTCTAATGCCAGATCAAACCAGAACTTTCACGGTGATTAGAGGGACAAGAGGATACATGGCGCCAGAGTGGAACAAGAACATTCCAATATCACTGAAGGCAGATGTTTATAGCTATGGAATAGTATTGTTGGAAACACTTTGTTGCAGAAGAAACCTTGATGTTAATGTGTTGGAACCAGAGGAGATTCTTCTCTCTGGTTGGGCTTATAAGTGCTTTGTTGCAGGAGAGGTAAATAAGCTTGTTCCTTCGGAAGTTATTGATGAAAATGTCATGGAAAATATGGTTAAGGTGGCACTTTGGTGTATCCAAGATGAACCTCTTCTCCGGCCGACAATGAAAGGTGTAGTTTTGATGTTAGAAGGGATTACAGATATAGCAATTCCTCCTTGTCCAGATTCAAATCGTGCATGAAAATAATGTTTCAGAATGTATATTTATGTCATGTTATGTATTGTTGGTTTTATTTCAATTATTAAGGTTGTCGCTATGTTGTGTACAGTTAAAATAAGGTAGCAAGCCAAAAACTTATGTAGTTATTCCTCTTTCTCTTGTCAATTCATGATACAAATTAGCAGTAGATTATATAGTATTTTGTTAAAATTTCAATTTGACTAAAACGTGAACAAAATTTCATTCGTTTCCTTCTTACCTCTCCAAGAACTTTTTTGTTTATCTATGCCAGTATTTTTTTCCAAGCACGTGATCTCCATTATTTACTTTCCAAAAAATCCTTCTAGAGTTATAATAGGAATAGAAAATTCAACCGCATCATTTCTATGAACATAATTTTTTCCAAATATCTATAATTAGTGGTTTGTTAAATTCACAACTCTACTTGAGACTAAAATCCATACTCAACGCACTATGTTCTAGAGTACTGCCTCTTGAGCAAGGGGTTACTTTACAAATGACTTATACATATTATTAGGAGGGCGAAGATTAGAGTCAGAGAGACTGAGATTCCTGAACCAGATTTCAGGACTCCAATTGTGTTGCTTGGTGGTTACTCATTCTCTCTTTATTTGTATGTGTTTCACTGTATAGTTTTTGGCTTACTATCTTATAATAATAATTGGGCCAATGACAAACCTACAAAGGACCCATGTTGGACTATCTTCTGCCTTGGTTTTAGGTTCTCTGAAGATAGGTGGATCAAAATCTTGTTTTGTTTAAGTTATCCTATTATGTTTCAAGTAACATTGACTACGGTAGGACAAACAAACACGTTTATTATATGCTGTAGGTACTCAACCTTTGTTTGATGGCCGGAGTTTCCACTAGTCATTAATATTTGATGGCAGATGCTACTGTTCACTATAGATCGGTATTTAAAAGTTACTTAAAATTAACGAGGGTTGACAACACTCTTTAAAAATATAAGTTAACACTTCACCGAGTCTTTATGGTTGATATAATGACTCAATTGATGTTAGTTCGATAAATATAAGAGTTAATTCATACTTTTAATTAATTTTGTTGTTCACCATTTAAGTTTTAAGTAACTTTTAAGTGCTGGTCCATGTAGAATTTGCCAATATTTGATAAATTGATACCTTAGAAAATGTTACCACTCAATTTCCAATTCTTTGCAAGAGCGAAATATTTCTTCATACTCCTATCCATCACATGACATAGAGCAGTAAATCAACCAAAATATTATATTCAAAACATATTTGAAAGCTTGTACTTGTTCTTTACTGTTCATGAAGGTGAGTATGGTATTCGTTGAGAGAAGCGGTGGATGATAAATAAATCATCCGTGTTGTTCAGTGAAGTCAGCATACAAAGTACTAATGAGGGAAAGGAAGAACTCGGTGACAGAGGACATTAGTAGAAAGATATGGCACAAATTTCCATTTAAGTGGATGGTGTTTGTATGGCAGCTACTACAAAATTTTATTATTATAGTTTTTTTTCTCAAAAAGACGTTATTAAAATTAATTAGCCAATCCTTTTGTGAATTGCGTTGTTTCAAAACTTTATTTCACATTTTTTAATATAACAAATTAATTTTATTCCAATAACTTTTATTAAAAATGTTTTAAATTTGTTTTTTTATAAAGATTATATCAGCTATATCATTGTTGCTAACAAATATGAAAAGTCCTTATGGAGGACGAATCTTGATTAACCCGCACCTTTAGATTTTTAGAGCCAACATTTACATGCGACCTTGTTTTTTTTTTTTTTTTACTATAACATTGAATTTCTTGTAATTTATCCAACAAGACATAAATAAACTACACAATACATAACATGACATAAATAAACATTCTGAAACATTATTTTCATGCACGATTTGAATCTGGACAAGGAGGAATTGCTATATCTGTAATCCCTTCTAACATCAAAACTACACCTTTCATTGTCGGCCGGAGAAGAGGTTCATCTTGGATACACCAAAGTGCCACCTTAACCATATTTTCCATGACATTTTCATCAATAACTTCCGAAGGAACAAGCTTATTTACCTCTCCTGCAACAAAGCACTTATAAGCCCAACCAGAGAGAAGAATCTCCTCTGGTTCCAACACATTAACATCAAGGTTTCTTCTGCAACAAAGTGTTTCCAACAATACTATTCCATAGCTATAAACATCTGCCTTCAGTGATATTGGAATGTTCTTGTTCCACTCTGGCGCCATGTATCCTCTTGTCCCTCTAATCACCGTGAAAGTTCTGGTTTGATCTGGCATTAGAAGTTTTGCAAGCCCAAAATCAGCTATCTTGGCAGCCCAAAACTCATCCATCAAAATATTTTGAGGCTTTATGTCACAATGAATGATCGGTGCCTCACACTCTTCATGGAGATACAAGATCCCTCTAGCAATGTCCAGTGCTATTCTTATTCTCTCATTCCAATCTGGGCGCCTTTGATCACCAAACAGAAGCTTTCCAAGTGAACCATTGCTCATGTATTCATAAACCAGAAGCCTTTTAGAACCCTCAGCACAAAATCCTAGCAATCTAACTAAGTTCCTGTGATGGGTTTTTCCAATAGCCCTCACTTCTGCTTGAAACTCCCTTTCTCCTTCTTCCACCAACTTCTCTAGCCTCTTCACTGCAATAAATCTCTTAGTCTTACCTTTGTTTAAGGCCCCTTTGTAAACTGCTCCAAAAGATCCCTTACCCAACTCTTCGTTGAACTGGTTTGTTGCTCTTCTCAGCTCATTGTATGTAAACCTTCTCAAAGCTACATCTTCATTCAGGCCCCCCAAGCTCCATGTTTCGGTTAGTCTTTTGTACTTTAAAACCCGAATCTTGTACATGTAGTGGCTTGATATAACAATCGCTGAACACAAAATGATACTAAATACAGATGTAACAACAATAATATGCACTACTGCTTTGTTACTTGTAGTCTTGATTGGAATGGGAAAAGGTTTTTCATACCCCTTCCAGTTTGGGACGCTGTTTTTTCCCACCTTGAAGAACGCCTTGGTAGAATCGTCACCTTCATGTGTTCGTTTGGCATATCTCAAAGGCAGCCCTTGTTTCTTGCAGCTTCCTTTTTCATACAATGCAGCCCAACAGTTACAATCAACTAAACAAGCAATGGAGCATTGTTCTTCTGATGACGTATCTTCATCCTCGAAATAAGGATGGTCATCCCATACAATATTGTTCATTGGTGCCATGTTATAAAAGGCCTCACCATCTTTTTCATCTTTACACTCAGCTTTCGAATAGTTCCTTTTGCAGCCAAGACTAGCATCTTGGTTTTTTTCATCTATAAGTTTATAACCAGGGAGACAGCTGCACAATAGTTTGTCATCGTTGAATGTGCAGTAGCTGTTGAAGCCACAAAACCCTTTTACTTCACACGTGTTGGAGTCTGGAAAACTTTTGATAACTTTGTCACTGCCATTGTTAACATAATGAGCATAGAGCCGAAAAAATCCATCAAAATCAAGGGTTGCACGATAAATAGTCTGGTTTCCTCCAGTATCATTGTCTTCTAGAGTATCAACCAAAGTGGTAATAAGCCTAGAAATAAAAACACTACTGCTATTCAAAATCTGCAGTGAACCTGTTTTGTTGAGGTAAAGATGATATTTGACCCCAATACCCGCACTAGTATCAGAGGCCCAGTAAGCATCCCATGATGTTGCCGCTATGTATGCTGGATACAGAACAAGATTTCCATCATTCTGCATGTCGAGTTGAAACTTTCCAGTTGACCAATTGGTCTCTGATATACTAGAGGAGAGTTGGCCACCACAAGGTAGAGATTGATTCCCCAACAAAGTATCAGTTGGGTAATCGAAACTCTGCCATATGATGCTGGAATTATCGTTGCCATATAGTACAAAATTCCCAGAATCAAGCATGGAGCCAGAGGAAGCTCTTGCATTAGCCTTAACAACAAGCTTCTCTTGTCCTTTTTGATCTGTTAGTATTAGCCTACCGTCCATGGTAAATTGTAGCTTTGCAGTTGAGGTTACAGGAGGATCATCTCGGTTTGCAGTCCATACCATTATATTGTTCATCTTGCAAACCAACCAAATTCCAACAACAAAGCCATTGCCTTGTGGATAAAATCCAAAAGCAAATAGGCCAGAATGGGAAAGCCAAGAAGAGGAGTGAGCACTGATAGGGGAAAGTAAGGTACCAGGTACTATCTGCTTGGGTAGTGGTGGTTGTGTTTCAGCTCTAGCTCTAGTATTTTCTGATGGTAAGGACATGAACAATAGGAAAGTGATACAAACAGCAATAGCATCCATACGTACTGGATGTTGATTTTATGAGAGAGAAGATAAGCTAAGTTGGTGTTTTATAATGCCTAATGTCACTGCATTGCATAGTTTAAATTGAAGGATATGGCCTTTTTTCCAAAGACTTGCTTTTCTAGTCAATGACTCAAATAATTAAAGACTCGTGGTGCTCATGGAAATTTAGAAAAGCAAAAAAGCACAACACTTTTAGACAAAGAAATTGGGCCCGTAAATTCATTCTGAAACAAATTCCTAGAATTATTTAGACAAAAAAGCATATCATTTTTGCTTAATCAAATTCCTATTGAATTATTTCTTTCTGAAACAAATACGTTCTCAACTAAAAATGAAAGTCTTGAAGTACATGTATTAAATAAATCATGCAAGCCAACACTAAACAAATATTTACATTACATGACTTCCATGAGTGGCAAGCACTAAAGCTAGCTTTGGAAATACTACTTCGTCTAAAAATATGAGCAAAAATAAGTCAAAGAAGATTGATATATCTATCTAAAATTAAGACTAAATGCATCAACTATCTTTGTCTCAATTTCACTTATATTTTGTATAGGAGGGAATAGTTTGTCACAACACAACTTGTACAATAAATTCAACATAAAACTGAAACTAAAATAGCACAAATAATAATCACACAAACCAATACTAAACAAATATTTATGTTACACGACTTCCATGAGTAGCAGGCACAAAAGCTAGCATCACACGAGCAGCACATAATATTACAAGACTATTCAACCAAACGAGCTGGAGAGGGAGGAACTGGAATATCTTTCAAACCTTCTAACATCAAGATTACATTCTTTATTGCAGGACGAAGAGATTGGTGGTCTTGAACACACCACAGCCCCACCTTCACCATTCTTTCCAATATCTTCCAATCCACATCTTTTTCATCACGTGTGATTAGCTTGTTTATTTGTCCTGCTGCAAAACATTGATATACCCAACTGGAAAGAAGGATTTCATCAGCTGAGGATATATTATTCATTTCTATACTTCTTCTACAGCAGATAATCTCCAATAATACCACTCCAAAACTGTAAATGTCAGCTTTTACTGATACTGATGCATCCTCCTTCTGCCATTCAGGTGCTACGTACCTGCTTGAACCATCATCCCCTTTTTTAGTCCTTGAATGGCCTCTCTTTAATAGCCTTGCGAATCCAAAATCAGATATTTTTGCAGTCCAAGCTTCATCCATAAGTATATTTCGAGGATTTATATTGCAATGAATGATTTGGACTTCACACTCTTCGTGTAGATAGAGTAGTCCTCTGGCCACGTCCAATGCAAGATTCATTCTCTCTTTCCAAGATAGTCTCATTTCCCCTTCAAAGAGAAGATTTGCAAGAGATCCTTTGCTGACAAATTCATAAACAAGAAGCTTCTTGGACCCTTCAATACAAAAACCAATAAGCTTAACCAAATTCCTATGATGAGTTCGAGCAATGGCAGTAATTTCAGCTTGGAATTCCCTCTCGCCTTCATCCGTAATTCTCTCCTCTAGTCTCTTTACAGCAATACTTCTGTTATTGTCGCCTATTGAACCTTTATAAACCACTCCAAACGATCCTCTCCCTATCTCTTCTGAAAAGCCACCAGTTGATTTGGCAAGTTCGTCAAGAGAAAATGAACGCAAGGAACATTCTTCAGTAAATCCAAGTTTTTCACTTTCGGACAACACTGCGTATCTATGAACTTGACGCCTGTAAGTGAAGAAAATGGACACTGCAAAGATCAAACAAATCAATGAAGCGGAACCCAAAGTAAAAGCTAGGATCATTATCAGATTTCTCTTGTTGTCAAAAACAATATTGGGCTTATGCACATTGATCTCGTTTGAGGTTGGAGGTGAAATAATGGCAGTTGTTGAAGAAGGAATCTTTAATAGAGCCACAGACATAGTGGAGGAATCATTCTGAAACCTGCCATAAATAAGTGGAAGTCTATATTTATTGCAAGTGCCGTTTGTATATATTGCTCCCCCACAAACACAATCTTCTTTGCAAGCCTTCTCACAAGTATCCATTTTCATCCTGAGCATAACAGAGTATGGAATATCACCCCAAGAGATATTCTGAAGGTGAGTAATATTATACAACATCGTCGGGTCTTCACTGCTTTCACAATCATCTTTGCTATGCATTTGTACGCAGTCCATATTATTACTGCTTTTAGTCTTGGAAGGGATGAAACCATGATAACACTTGCAGACAGCATCACCACTCATGTTGGAGGAGCAATAACTGTTCAAACCACAAAACCCCTTCACTTGACATGTATCATTAAGTGCTTGCCACAACATTTCCACACGTGAGCTAGTAGTAGTATTGTTACCTTCAAAGTGAAATTGGTGCTCATACAATCTCAAGTTTCCATCTACGTCAAGTGTTACACGATAGATTGAAGTTGTGTTGTTAGGTGACTTCTTTCTAGGCTTATTGCCATCGTGGAAACATAGACCATTTGAGGGACCTGATGATCTGGATACTCTGCTGCAGTAACGATCATACAAACTGCAGTCTCTATATGGTCGACTAGTCGGCATAGCCCCCATGTCTACAGCACCATTTAGGCAAAAAAAGCCTAGAACGTTAAGACTGAGCTCACTGTAGGAGATAGTTTTTATAGACCAGTAAGCATCCTCAACAACTCTGAAGCTGTAAAAAGGGTAAGCCACAATTCCAGCACTTTGCATGCTTAGATAGAAACGTCCACTTGAATGGTCTGATTTGGACATACTAGAGACTAACTCGTCATCCATAGTCAAATTCTGACCTCCTAATATGGTGTCAGTTGGGTGATCAAAGCTTTGCCAGATAATGTAAGAATCTTTATCATAAAGAACAAAGTTGCCAGAATCATCCATAGATGCCCATGAGACTAACTCTGTATATGAACTTTCCGAGTCTAACTTCTTAGGTGAGTCTCCCTTTCCATTTTGAAGAAGCAGGCCTCGCTCAGTCAAATTCAATATAGAATTAGTGGAGACTGGTGGAGCATCACGGTTAGCAGTCCATACAACAGTGGTTGAGTTTTCAGATGGACTAACCAACCATATCCCAACAGCAAAACCACTTCCTTGTGGGTAAAAACCAAAAGCAAAATGGCCAGAACTTGATGGCCATGAAGTATTTTTGCATTTAGATGAAAGTGTAGACCCCAACCTAATGATACTGGAATTATTTTTTTTGGTTGTTGCTTCTGCTGTATATAGCATAAAGAAGAACACTAACAACAGGACAGGGGTGGAAGCCATAGAATTGGAAACTACTTCTCTGGTGTCTCAAAGAAAATGATGATTCTGTTCTTACATATTAACTCACTCGGCAAACCAGAACTGTTAACAAAGGAACGAATTTTATTATAAGGACTGATAAATAATTTTCCTTTTGATTAGTGACTGGATTCTGAATTTCCACGCATGATGAATAATTAAAAGTGATTCAAGTGCCATGCTCACTAGGTAATGCACAACAAAGAGGGGTTCAAGAAAAGGTAAAGTTCCATTGTCAAAATAAAAAAATAAAAAAGAAAAGAAAAGAAAAGGTAAAGTTCCCTTTGCAAAAACCGTGTGGGGCAGGGAAAAAACAGAAACTTCGTTTGCACTTACAACTTCAGTGCTCTCTGCCTTTAGCATAGACCCATGGTCATTGACTCTATGCCTTTAGCACTCTTCTTGTTCGTTTCAGCTACCACTCAAGAGATGCTAACAATAAAAACCTTTTTTTTTTTTCTCAATGTGAGGTTGGCAGTGTTGGTTTTAGAGGGACTAAGAAAATATATAAAACGGAGGAAAAGTTTGATCTGCAGAGGATGATTTTTATTACTCTATAAACATATGATTTAAACATCCAAAAAGGCTAAACAAACTGCTGCTCTTTAAGCATAAAACAAAAAATAATTGCCTAAAAACTAGAAAGTAAATTAATCTATCCTATCAGTCAAATCTGCCTGTTATTTTCCCAAACAGCATCATAACAAATAATTTGTCTGTTATATATTTAGGCATATTTTGAATAATTCATATGTGTCCTATGCTATTAACCATTCAGAGTGGAAATCTAGAAGCACAAGAAGCAATTGAACAAAACTTAATGCATTAGAGGTATTACGTGCTATTAAAACCAAGATATGGCCTGACCCGAAAGTCCAATTTTGAACAATTTAGTGGGTGGTTACCTGTTATAGATTAATAATAAAAAGTTCTACATTTGATCTATTTGCACTCTAAAATCAGTTCATTTTATAGTTTCATCGGCTAGCTGCAGTTCAGTAATTTATCGACTAATTCTATAATGATCAGTTCCTAATATATCAACCAAACAAACTCTGAAATGAAAAAGTAAAAAATTATTAAACAAGAAAAATCCATATTCAAAGTACAAAGTGAGATTTAGGTACTCAAATAGCAATCGAAACAATTTTAAATCTCAATACCAGTTTCATGTATATAAAAGAAAGAAAAAACTCTTCAATGATTCAAGTTGGCTAAATGAAAAAACTCACATTGGATGTATGTTTACATCTAACCAGCAACATTTAAAAACCAACGGAAAAATTCATCACCAGCATAAATGTAGTTTGATATGCCTTAGAAGTACGATGCATCATGATTGGGTTATGGCCAAACTCTGGCTGCATGGTTGAAAAATTTGCGGCACTCCTTGTATTTGCAATTTTGCAGTTATTTCTCCACATGAAGACTTCGCTTGCTGTCCTACGTAGCTATGTAGGCCCATTCCAATTAGTTAAAGCATTGTTAATGTTGAGGCAAAAGAAAATTGCTCGTTTTTTATAAAGAACATCAGAGATCTCCACCTTCCATAATTCAACAAGTATTCGACATACAGTCTTGACTGCGAGTGCTATATCAAAGAGAATCGTCAAGACAAGCAAAAATTTCTCAGCATAACAGAGATCTCCACACTTCAAGGAAGCACTGGTACCCAAAATCACCATTCCACAACTGCTCAGTTATGTTGTTGTGTGTGAATGGACGTGCACATGTGAGAGAGTGAGAGAGAGTAACCCAATCAGACAAAACTCAAAGCTCTAATGTCAGCAACTGAGGAAAGTAACAAAGGCTTGGATTGAGATAATGTACACGGATGTGTTTCAAACAATAATATTAATAATAGTTTGAATTTTTTGTAAATTAAAATTTTAATATATTCAATTTAAAATAAAATTCACAATTATCACAAAGATGGATGATTAAAATGATCGAGTGAAAGAACACAAAATATTTGTATTTAATTTTTTACTTTGAATATTGATAAATATATAATATATAAATATTTAGAAATGATGGACAAAGTTACGACTCTTTGAATTTTGGTTAGTTTTATTTTATTGAAATTAATTAAATTTGATTTGTTGTTTTACAATGTTAATTGACATGAAATTAAAGTAATTTATTTACAATTTTTTATATTTATGGTATAATTGTTTGATAAATAATATTTTATAACTGAATTGTTATAAATTTTTAATTTCGGTTTTGAAACCAACATATTAATGATTATGATTACTCTATTAATATTAATAATAGTTTAAATATTTGTAAATTAAAATTCTAATATATCTTATTTAAAATTAAAAAAATTCATAATTACCACACAGATCAATGATTAAAATGATTGAGTGAGAGAACAAAAAAATATTTATATTTGATTTTTATTTTTTAATATTGATAAATATATATAGCATATAAATATTTAAAAATAATGGACAAAGTCGTGTCTGTTTAATTTTGGTCAGCTTTATTTTACTGAAATTATTTAAATTAAATTTATTATTTTATAGTGTTAATTGATATGAAATTAAAGTAATTTATTTACAATTATTTGCATTTTATGTATACTTATAATTGTTTGACAGATTAATATTTTGTAATTGTTATAAATTTGGGATTTCGATTTTGAAATCAAAATGTTAATTATTATGATTAATTTATTAATGTTAATAACAGTTTAAATGTTTGTAAATTAAAATTCTAATATATCCGATTTAAAATATAAAAGTAATAAAGTAAAATACAAGGTGAATGTATTTTCAACTACACAACACGCAGGTTAGAAATCCTTGCGAGTTTTTGCGGTACTTATCCCCTAGATATCGTGCTCGAATCCCACGGAAGGCAAAAACTCGCAAGGATTTCCAATTTGAGGAAAGGGGTATGAGAAGCTCGTGAGGTAACACAGCCAGTAGCTCAATTGGTAGTGGGATTCGATATCCCACAAAAACTCGCAAGGATTTCCAATTTGAGGAAGAGGGTGCGAGAAGCTCGTGAGGTAACACAGCCGGTAACGCACACAACCGGTAACGCCGAATGGCCGGGTGTTACATTAGCATCTAGTTAATTCTTATTTTCGCGGTCATAAATTGAGAACCTATCACAAGTTATTTTATAGTATTATGCCACTAGAGAGCAGCTAAATGCCTAAAACAAAGAATGGTTGACAAAATGATGTTTGGACAAAAACAGTTGCATTAGCTAGCAATATTCCAGGATGAAGGAGGGAAACTACTATATCTAATTGTTATGTTTGATATTACAAACAAAAGTTACAAAAATTCACTGTAAATAATTACATTACCAAGATACATAACTATGTCATAACATGAAACATTGTTTGTGTGTTGCACTTCAAATTTCTTCACATCTCCAATAGCCAAACCTCTGAACAAAGACGCAAACATGTATGTTATGTTGTATAGTCAAATAAACAATTAAATACACACCCTACTAGATTAACATTGGCAGTTTCCATTTTTCATCTAGATGATATGTTGCCTGTGGATGACTAGGATCGGGCAAGATATGATACTAGTCCTTGCCCCTTGACCTGTCATGAATAAAACTAATTTTATATCCGAATCTGATATGGTTTGCTAAAAACATGTGACACTTACCAATTTCTACACGTTCTCCATCGATCACTCACTGAAATTTTCCTCATATCACATGAGGCGCATCATTAAGGCTTCACGGACTTATTAAGCATACACTACCACATGTTAAATCACCATTAATTATACCATTACCGCCACTGAACTTCTTCACTAAACCACAATCTTAGTGCAGCTTGGCAGAATACTATATTATTGCCAAATAGAAAAGTTGGGAGAGGCAAACCATCTATAAAAATGATTTCCAAATACATACATCCTATAATGAAATTATGGTATGAAGCAAATACAGAACATATAAATTGGATTACATATTGAATACTGAGAATCAGCAAAATGTCAAAACATAACTTCTTTGAATTCCAGAGGTTTTATTATATGGAACCTATACTTCTATAAAACTAATTCCATCTTTACATTTAGCATCTTACATCACTGTTAGTATCTAAGTCTATGCATAACAGAGGTGTCCATATTCCAATCTAGAAGACAAAACAAAGGGGAAAATAGCCATCCGTCTACATGCATTGCACTCAACGTAACCCAGCAGGTTACTTGGCTGCTTGTTCCAAAACTGGAACTTTCTTCCATGTTTCTTCCAATCCACTTAAGTGCAAGGGTGGCAACGAAAACATGCTAACTGTCGAGCTTCCACTTCTAATTTCCTGCAAAACATGCAAAGCTGATACGGTACTCTTCATATAAAGGCTCTCCATGTACTCAATCTCTGCTAATTCCTTAGGCATCAGCAAACCATCACTCTCGGTTGTGGTTGAAGTTGAAGGGTCGCATCCTTCAGCTTCAGGGGTTATCTCAGCAGAAGCTGGAGGAACATGCACAGGAAAAAGGTGGTCCAGCATTATTTCACACTCCTTTACAAGCTTGTAGAGCATGTCAGTAGTAAAGAAAGGTTGTTGCAAGACCTTCTGAATGAAGGGCAGGCGAATGAGAGCACCAGTTCTCTTGTCATACTTTTTAAGTATTTTCACTAGCCCTGTTGAAAGAAAGTTGAGTCAACAGTTAGATATATGATGTGGTCGATCAAAAAAAGAAGAAAACGCTATAAGGCATTCTTATTTGATGTTCAAAGATGACCAAGTTAAGGTAAATTACAGCAGTGTCTCTCTACAAAACCAATTGATCTAAACCAATTGGCAGTGGTTTTATAGGATAATCATAACAAATCAGCCTGAAAACTACATGTTCTTTATGGGAGAATGGCAAAATGTGCTGGCTAAGGAAACGCAATGATAAAGTTTTATGAAAATTAAGGAACCCCGTTTATCATATCGAAAATACCATAAATAGGTTAATTCTTCCTTTTTAAATAATCATTTACTTATATTAGATGCTCTTTGACAATCCTATTAGAACACTCATAAGCAAGACCATTACTTATATTTCATTCCATGTGCTTTTGTAACATTTTCAAACCAGTTAACAAGTAAAATAAGTGATGCTTTAGGATGATGTGACTTTTGTATACTCTGAATACTGAAGAAGAACATTTATGAAGATCGGCATCATAATATTGAAATTGAGGAAAAACTATTCTTGGATTGGCTTTACCAAGTAGATAGAAGAACAAGAAGCCATTGTAGAGGAATCAAAAAGGGCAGAATTTTAAATTTCAAAAACATAAATATGTCCAAAGTAGATTCTTTGTTCCAAAAAAAAAGCATATGCTTTGTTTGGTCCTACCAACTTGTCCAGAAGAATTCTCAGAACCAACCAATGGACAATTTGGATTGGAAATGAATCCTATTCCGTCTATTTACTTTTGACTTTTCCAATTTATTTCGAAAGTGCTGTATAATTCTGAAAGGGACTTGGACCCATGTTTTAACATATTACAGGTTGCGAATTTGGTTATATTTTACTATCAACAAAGAAAAACAAGTTCATGTAATAAAAACAAGTTAATGTAAGATAAACAATGTGTATTGAATGTTAAGAAAGTACCTGTGTAATTGAGGGCACTGTAGTTCTCCAGCAAGACCATCTCTCCGTGGAAATCCACAATTTCCTTGCGAATTTTCATCATCTCTTCACTATAATCCTTCACTTTGGCCACCCTATCTTGCAACTCCTACATATTAATCTCAACTATAAATATTCAAATAGCTAAAAAATAACGCATATTTATCTTCAAGAGAACAAAAGCAATCCTTTACCATATTACATTACATAGTGGAAGCCGAATATTTTTTTCGGGTCAAATCAAAGATTCGTCATTTATATTCATCATTTATGAGGCTACCATTTTTTCGCTAATTAAAATTAAATTCCATAATTTAGATAACTATAAAAAATTAAGACTATAAGAATATATAGTAACAGAAACTTATACTTATTCACCTAAGAATGAAATTATAAGTTCTTCTGTTTATAATTATAATTCTACTTCAAAGATAAAAAATACGATTTTACCTTACTTTGTTTTTTTATTTTCCAAATTTTATATGATGTGCGAAAGTTTAGAAATCAAAATAAGATTACGTAATTAAAATAAATAAAAATAATAATCAAACAACTTGTATTCAGTATTTTCATTTCATCATGAAAAAATAAAATAAAATATCAAGAGAGTACAAAATTCACGAATTGAATTGGAGTAAATCTATAACCGATTAAATAAATAAAAAATGATGAATTGGTGAATACCTTGAGTCTGATAATGTACTCTTCCTCCTTCTCAACGAAGAAGTTATTGAATTTCTCAAGTTCATTCTCCAACAAGTTCCTGAATCCGCTCTCCTCCTTCGACATTTCTCCGGCGTCGGCAACAGAATCGCCGTTGCCGGAATCAAGCCTAGGACGTTTGGCCGGACGGTCTTCTCCGGCGACGGCAGGCTCTAAGTTCTTGAGCTTCTTCTTGAGTTCCTTGTAGGAGAGGAACTTGTCGCGCCATTCAGGTAGAGTTTTTTCGATCTGGCTGCTGAGGCTTTTCCCGAATTTCATGGTTTTCGATTTTCAGAGAAACAAAAATTGTACTGTGTTGTATAGTACTGTGTATATATAAAAAATAATGAAATAAAAATTTTAATTTCAATGTGTTGTTAGAAAAATGGAGAAGAGAAAGGTGAGAAAGTGCGCGTGTGTGGGGAGGAAGAAATGCGAAAGAGAGAGAAGAGTGTAATATAGTAACCGTTAAAAGGGAATATTCGGAGGGTATTGTTGGAATATCCTTAATTAGAGTATATCTTGGGTTTTATACCTCTTCTCTCTCTCTCATCCTCTGTGGCTGTGCACACCAAGGAGTGAGGAGTGGTGCTTGTTTTGCATTTGGATTTTTAATTATTAAATTATATCTAATTCGATTTCTAAAATCTCATGCCTTCTATACTTGTGCTTATTCCTTTCATTTCTTTTTTTTTTTTTTTAACAAAGCTTAATCCTTTTTAGTACTAGTATTTTTTCACTTACAATAATCAAATGTCAAAATATACCTTAATAATATAATCTTAATATATATATTTATCCCCGTACAACATGGTTTTAACGTTTTTAAATAAGATATTAACGACTATGTACGGTAAAAAATAAATTATTTATACTAATATTTAATTATATTATTTATATTGACAAACTATGATTGATTATTAGTGTAAAATAAATTATTATCTTTAATTTCTTATAACTATCACTCATGAATAAAAATAAAATAATTTTTTATAATTCAATAATTAAAATCAAGTAGTTAATAAACTTTGATTAAGATTTCATCATTAAATAAAATTTAAATTTAAATTAAAAAAAATATTAA
>JBBPBT010000347.1:1082617-1110459 GCA_037974875.1 Cicer bijugum | reverse complement strand
TTATCTTTATTATTGATGCGATATATAATATAATATATAAAATAGATTAAATAGCCTTCTCTAGATTTCAATTGAAAATTATTTTTTTAAAGAATCTTGACTATAACAAATTATTAATGACTTTGCAGTAAAAAAAATATAAAAAGAGTGATATTTAAATATTAACATAGGGATGGATATTGTCGTTAGTTATGTTGAAAACTATTCATGACTCGTACAACCTTGAGTTTACTAGGTCAATATGTGATATTAGTAAAAAAAAAATTGTTATGTGATAATAACTTGAAATTATATTACTATATATTAAAATTTATTTAAATATGATATTTTTATTGTATTGATTGTGAAATTCTATTTGAAAGTCAAAGTCCACAAAGCCATTTTAACCATAAAATTAATTTGTATGATATTTATTTCGTTGAACTTATTGAGAAAACTATTGATTGTTTGCAGTTCACGATGGATTTAACCGTATAGTTAATGATGGATTTAACCGTATAGTTAATGATGGATTTAACAGTAAGTGTGATAGATACAAATTAATGAATTATAGCGTATTGTTCATGCAATAGTAAATAATATGAATTAAGAATGTATAATTTTTGGATTTAAGATATCGCCACAGAGAGAACAAGATAAAGATGTAAATTACTCTATTTGTTGTCTAATATTTTCAATGTTAGATTATCCGTCAAATAAAATAGGCTTAATTGCACTTTTGGTCCCCAATTGAAAGTAGTCCCTCCATTTTGTTTGTCCCCAGTTTTAGTCCTCCAAACTGAATTTGAAGCCAAATCAGCATGAGATGTCATTTTTTTAATGACGTGTCAAGAAATAGCTGACGTGGCAGACGCTGACGTAGAATAAATTTATTATTATATTATTTTTGATTAAAAAATATAATTTTTATTTTTAAAAATCATTTTAATAATTGTTAAATATTTTAAAAAATCTAATTAAAATTATTAAAATAAAATTAATAATTGGACCATCCACACCAAATCTTTCCCTCTCCACCCAAATCCCCACAGAAACCACCATTACCTCGCTTCCGGTTACGGTGCTTACAAAGCCTATCATTTACCCTATGTAGTTCAAAAGAGAAACCGACTCGTGAAGCTTCTCAGAGCCTTTGTTTCTCTCGCCGAGCTCGTTTCAAATTCCGCAGAAACTGTTTCCATCATTTCCAACGATTTGAATCAATTCATCACCTCTGATTCCGACGAAATTCCCAATAGTTTGAAGCAATTATCCAAAATCGCCGCATCAAATGAATTCTCCTTAACGGTTTCTAGGGTTTCGCAGTCTTTAACGCACGGGATTTTGCTAGGGTATGATAATTATAATAATAGTTCTAATAAACCCTCGGAAAATTGTGAAGAAAAATCGAACTTTTCTGATAGGTTGTTGGAGAGGCTTTTCTCTAAAGCTGGAGCGGGATTTGTTTCGGTTGTGGTTGGAAGTTTTGCTAAGAATTTGGTTTTGGGTTTCTGTTCGAATTCGGAAAGTGTTGATGGTAAATTCAATGGAGGGTCTTAAACGAATGTTCCTGGATGGGTGAATGTGCTTTGTGATGAAAGGTGTGGGAAGGTTTTAGGGGATTGTGTGCAGATTTTTGTGAGTACTGTTGTTGCTGTTTTTCTTGATAAAACAATGGATGTTAATACTTATGATGAAATATTTGCTGGTTTGACTAATCCGAAACACCATGAAAAGGTGAAGGAAATTTTGGTTTCTCTGTGTAATGGTGCTGTTGAGACTTTAGTTAAAACATCTCATCAGGTTTTGACAAAACCACCAAATGTTAAACTTGGTTCGGGTTCGCATGTGTCTTTTGAAGATCAAATGGTAAGGGAAAGCGTTTGAAACCTGAACGCTATTTTCAAGAATTCAAAATTGGAAAATTTGTTAGTGGAGATGGGGATTCTGGGTGGTTTGAACATATTAAATCAACTCTTTCTGTGCCGGCTAACCAGAGGTTTGTGCTTGACGTCACGGGGAGAGTTACATTTGAAACAGTGAGGTCATTTGTGGAGTTCTTGTTGTGGAGAGTATCAGATGGTTTCAATGAGCAGTGTGGGGATTTGGGTGGAGAGGAAAAGATTTGGTGTGGATGGTCCAATTATTAATTTTATTTTAATAATTTTAATTAGATTTTTTAAAATATTTAACTATTATTAAAATGATTTCTAAAAATAAAAATTATATTTTTTAATTAAAAATAATATAATAATAAATTTATTCCACGTCAGCGTCTGCCACGTCAGCTATTTTTTGACACGTCATTAAAAAAATGACACCTCATGCTGATTTGGCTTCAAATTCAGTTTGGAGGACTAAAACTGGGGACAAACAAAATGGAGGGACTACTTTCAATTTTCACCTATAATAGGGGGACCAAAAGTGCAATTAAGCCAATAAAATAATAATTAAATAATTAAACGATTGAAAATATAAATCTTTCATTGAAAAATACAATATAACAGTCTAATTCATGAAATATTTGTCTAATATTTTCATGTTAGATTATCCTTCAAAAGTAAAATTACATGTGAAATACATAAGTGTACGACTTACACATTTTTTATGTAGTAAATTTGTATTGAATGAAAAATAAATTATCTATAATTTTTCAGAGACAACTTAAATCCGTCACTCTCAAAATAAATTTATTGTCCCTTGTATTAATACTAGTGTGACATCCGTGTAAAATTAACTATGACTATTTATTATAATATATATATTATAAACATGTAAGTTACAAATAGATTATGTTGGAAGGGATATAAGATTGATTTTGTAAATGGGAGGAAGAGTAAAGAAGTGAAGTAAAAAGAGGTAGCACTTAGGATCTTCATCTTCGGCAAATATTAATTACTAATATTGGACTCCCCAAATTAATAACAAATTTGCAGCAACAGTTTCATTGCTGGTTGAGTAGCTGTGAACACTGCCACCTTGAAAGACTTTCCAGAAGCTGTTTCTGATGCAAATTCAATTTTAATTAAAGCAACAAAAACATTGATGTATGAAACTAATGAAAACTAATTATCTAACACACCTATATCCTATAAGACACGCTAGATAAAGATTATTTACAAAATAAACTCTCTGCATCAAACAGAATTACCATCAAGAAACCAAGTATTATGGAAGCTGCACGCTGGAAACAACGGCAATATTGATGAATGAAATGAAGAGCTCAATCTTGACAATATGGAGTATAGATAAGAAAACGAACTGCTAAAAACAAAAGTCACTCATAGACTGCTTATAATAAATAAATAAATAAATAAATAAATAAATAAATAAATAAAAGTCACCCATCGAATAAATATAGGGCCTAAATCGAATTTTATAAAAAGAGACATGGTCGTCTTATAAGATGATTTATAACCATGAGCTATGTTTAACATAAATCCTTCAATACCTAATGTATAATATATAATTGTTCAGTGTGAGTTGATTGTGTGAAAATTAAAATTGATTTTAAATAAAAATAAATAAAATGTAAAGTAATTTATATTTAAATGATGTAAAATGATTTATATTTAAATATATTCATATAAAATGAGTTTAATATTAAATTTCAATGTAAAAATCATGTTTAAATTTAAAAACTATATGTGATAGTTTCAAATTATAATTAATTCTAAAGAAATAAATTTTGTTTAAAAACATCCAAAGATATCAAAATCAATTTTACAGATTTAAAATTGATTTTGATCCTTGATATCAAAGATAAACTTATTCTTCAAACATAATTATTACTTGGAACTTAATCCTAGTTCTCTAATCTTCAAAAGGACTTTGTCGTATCATATTTGTTCTTAATACTTCTAATCTCCAAAATTTATAGCAAATGAACAAGCAATTTATTTATATGTCAATCACGAGTCAAAAGAAATATATGTCTCAATCATCTCAGCATTTGATTATCCAATGAAAATATATTCTCACACTAAAGATTATTCTTAGAATATCAACAGATGGATTAAACTTATATATGTAATTAGTTCAAATGCATAAGTGTTTCAAAGTGACTCTAAATACTATTTTTGTGAACATCACCAAATGACACATCCATACAGTTATGGTCTAATCCATATTTAAGAGTCTATTCCACTTTTTGTTATAATGGACAAATCAAACATTTATGTCACACACAAAAATCTTATCAAGATTATCTAGTTGTATCTTTTTGGAATTGATCAAATTTATTCTATATAAAGAAAGCGGACATGTTCTCAAGATATGCATTCTCTAAATTATTCATCTAGTTTCTTGTCCAAATATTTATTTAGATGTTAAAATATTTGCATGAGCTACCTCTTATGAAGCACAAACTCTGACTAAAACATCTAACACGATACACACACACTTCAACATTGCTAATATAAAAAAATATAAGCCCTGACACCAATAGATATATATAGATGATAGTTTTTTCACTTTCATTGATGCATCTATCACCGAAAAAACTAAATATGTTGCAATTAAACTTCATGTTTTTGACTCTTATCATTAATCATCACTGCTCTGACAAATCTTTAATCCGTGGAGTTGTGTTTGAGATGTGTCCTCCAGAGTCTAAGGTGTGTGGAAACAAAGAAAAACAAGTTTTATTCAATGTGGGATGGATTCAAATTATCCACCTTTTAAAGATGGGAAGTGTACCCAGTCTTTCAAATAATTTCATCTGTTAGATAAATCACAAATTCTAGATCAAGCCAATTGTCTAATATTCTTATCATTGTAAAAAAAAACTTAACTCTTTATTTCTCTTTGTATCGTATCACCAAGATACCATGTGTACCGTAAACTTTTTCCAAAGCTTAAAACGCAGATAAGAGTTCATGTTGCGACCACTGTCGTCCCATGCACGCTGTCATCATCCTATGCGTGCTCTCATCCATATTAACTACAACATTTGTTGTCTCTAGCAACACTTTTTAGAGAAACATGTACAAAATGTTGTCTAAAAGTAGATAAGACAACATTTTATGTCTGTTGCAACAACTGTTTTTGCAACGTTGTATAAATGTTCCCTAAAATATTTATGGGAACAATTTTAAAACGTCTCTACGGTATTTCTTTAGCAATATATAATAATTGTCTCCTTTGACATTTCTAGGAACATTTTTTGATTGTTACCTTATTTCAAACAAAAGAATACATTTTCTAAATATTACTTAAAAAAATTTAACATTGATGAGTTTTGTACATAATATATTTTTTCAAATACATTTTTAGATATTATTTTTTTATTATTTTAAAAGAAAATTTGTTAACTCGTAAACAAAATATAGAGTTGTTTTTATGTATTCACATACCAACTCCAACACATTAAGAGACCTAAAACGAAACTGTAACTTTTTTAAAAGTTAATAAATAAATTATTAATATTTTATTTAATAACTTATAACTTTTTTATTAAATAAAAAAAGTTTAAGACATTTTTTATTAAATAAAAAATTATAATTTTTAGGAAAGCCTAAAGTAGTTACTTGAGTTGCCTTATTCTTGTACAGGCATTGTTGACACAATATCATTAAAAAAAAAATAAAGAGAAACTTTGCATATTAACTTATTATTATTATTATTAATATTATTAATATTATTATTATTATATAATTTTAGGTCTGATTGACCAAACATAAAAAACTTAAATAAGATAGCAATTATACTTGGAGGACCTAACCAAAGAATGAGCGTTTTAACATTTAACCGTAGAAGAAGAATACGAGTACTGTGTCTGAGATTGCCCTTTGAGTTTCTTCTTCTTTCTTCCTCTTCCTTCATCCAATTAGGGTTTTCTTCATAACCTACTCTTCTTTTTCCTTCACACTCTCATTGCCCAAACCGAGCCATTGAGCTACACGGTTCATGCGATGGACATGTCCTACGCTGTGATTGTCAAATCTAATAGGTTGAAATCTGTTGTATGGAATGATTTTGATAGGATTAAAAAAGGCGACATGTGTGTGGCTGTTTGCAGGCATTGTATAACTTTCCTCTCTTCTAAACCCTAGCCGCCGCCACAATCACCTTTTGGCCTTCGTCTGCCGCGTTCCGGCCTCCATCAGGTACACCAACACCACTGTGTCGGAGTTGTTGTGACGTCTTCGTCGTCTTCTCAGCATAGCATGATTTTTCCAATGGTACTTTTTTCGTTTATGCTTATGAGAATATTTTCGTTTTGGGGTTTTTGTTTTTCATCTATTAGTAACAATCAATTGAACTGATTCTGAATTAGGTATTACATTTATGGTTTTGGTTCATCATTTGGTACCAATTTTGAGATAAAGGTAAACACAACTAATAGATATTGAATTTTTGTTTATGTTTTTGTTTATCATTTCATTTGAGTCTATCGTTACCTCTTTTTACTTTTGCTTGGATTTTTTATTTATTTATTTGTGATTGTGCTAGAAAATAGTGAAAATGTATTTTTCCCTATGAAAACAAAACATTTTATAAGCTGACATATGGTTTTATATTGCTTGTATTGGATTTCAAGATAATATGGAAGTAATGAAGTGAATGTTACTATGGTGAGAATTGTTTTTGCCATCTTTGGATTTTGGACTCTATTTTGCTTGTATTGGATTTTGGATTTTTGAGTTTAGCAGCTTATTCATTTAGATTTGTCGTATTGTGTGTTTTGTGTGTCGTTGTAGCACGCAAATGAGAGGATCAATGTATGTGTGGATGATAAGGTTACAAACTACTTAAACCGGAGAGATGTGCAAGAGGCACTTCATGCGAAGCTTGTCGGAGTTATAATTAGGGATCTGTCCACAAAAATTAGAATGGCAATCAATGTCGTTGACAAGATTTCTATGACGATAAACAACATTAGGGATGAAGAACTGTGGCCACAGCTGAAGGGATTAATCCAGGGGTATGTCAACTTAACAACTTCCAATCTTGTTTGTACCAGTTCCTTAAGGTTTTGCTATTCCTGGTGGGCTATACTGTATAATGCCACTAAGTACTTAATATTATTGTTAATATTTGGCTTGATGTATTTGCAATTTTGGTAATAATTGATTATCACTAAGGTGGTGATGAAACAAGATCTCATTAAAAACTTACTTTTGACTATTCAGCTGGTAGTTATCAACCTTTCCCAATTATGATAAAAGAGGAGAACTATTTAAGCAATTTGTAGTTATATAGGCAACTATAAGATTTAAGGCTTTGTTGCTGTGGTATAACAAGTCAATCATGCATAATTTTCTGTCCAAGGAGTACTTCCCCCTTTTAGTAGGTTATATTTGTTTCCATCAATTGAGCTATGCACTTGACCCCATAAAACATTAGAGAAAGATTTAATGGAAGGAATTATTTGATTGTTTAGATTCTTTTCCATCATTGTTATCTCTTCTATATTATATAATTCTCACGGAATGAGTTTGAAGTACTTACACAAAATGTCCATTATTCTTTGGTAACCATGATGAAATGTCCATTATTCTTTGATAACCATGATGCGAAGCTTGAACTTTATTATGGTGAGAATTGTTTTTGCTATCTTTGGATTTTGGGTTCTATTTTTGCTTGTATTGGATTTTGGATTTTTGAGTTAACGACTGTTTTATTTTAAATTTTGTGATGTTGTTTTGCTAGAAAGTGAAGTAGTTTGCGGTGGACACTTACTGGATCTGTTGTTTAAAGCATTGCAGTTGCTATCATTCCTCTTTTGGTAAGTTTAGGACCTAGCTTATTTGGCTTGTTGAATATGAATTGGATTTTTAGCTCTTTTATTTTATTTTATTATGCACCAAGGTAACAAATGAAGATGATTGATAAATTATTTCAAGTTGACGATGAAGGCGATGAATTTGAAGAGGATGACATAGATGACAAATTTGAAGAGGACAATGTAGAGGCTAAATATGAAGAAGACACACTTAAATGGTTTAGATGATGATTTTAAATTATGCTTTTCTGGATGATGTTTTTTTTACTAGGCATGTACTTGATTGAAGCTTCCAAACTTCAACTAATGTTTGACAGTTTGTTTACTGCCATTTATTTAAATACAACTTTGTTAATAATGTGTTAAATTTACATTATGTTTTTCTTAGTTCAATTTGTGTATGTAATTAAATTTATTATATATACAATAATTTATTATTATAAAATAATGATAAAATGTCTAATTTATGATTTGAAGTAAAAATAATTGAAAAATGAAAATTTATTTTACATATATTGACTACAGTTTAAAATTGTTGCTTATAAGCTTTAGCAACATTTTATCAATGTTCTCATTGTATTGCTTTAAGGCAACATTTATCAATTGTTGTCAGATATGGTAACACTTAAAAAATGTTGTCTTAGACGCGTTGAAAAATTGTTCCCTATTTCTATAGTTTAGGCAACATTTATAAATAGTGTGGCCAAAAGTGCGAGAAAAATGTTGCCAAAGATAATAGGCAACGCTCGCATATGAGACGCGCAAAAAATGTTGCCTATTCTTTTTGGCAACATTTTTCTGTGTTTTGACAACATTTTTCAAATGTTGTTACAAAGTAAAAATGTTGTAGTGATTGCTGCTTTCTCATACAAAAGATGTTTGCAGCAACTTGAAAGATTTGGTCGATATTAAATAGAATTTGAATAGACTTTATGTTTTGTTGATAGACTACCTCTTTTAATTAGTCTTCAGCCGCTCACCACTGCTTCGGCCAGTACCTCAAGTTCAGATCAGATAAATAAGAAACACTAAATTAAGATTGTAACTGCCAATTACATAAATATTTAGAACAAAAACAAACCTCAATCGTTATAAGTATAACAGAGCCTGGCAAATCAGTTTTGTGCCTGAGTACTGTTAAGGTTGAAGGTACGCAAGCAGAAGCCACCCTTTTGCCTTCTTATCAGAATAATTATAGGCCTGCAAGTGATGCCAAATCATCCTTTTAAAAAAAAGGGAAGTTCGAGCTTTATAATAACAATTACTATTTCTTAGGTCAGTATTCTGATATAGCAGTAAACATTTAAGAAAACTTCAAAAAATTACTCATAGATTAATCAGTTGTAGTCTAATTCCTAACGGCACCTACCTACCATTCAACCGTTAACTCCCCTAACAACCATTCTTCTTCATAGTAGACTTAGTTTCATATCAATCCTAGTCATCATGATTCTCTCTCACTCTTCCAAATTCCACTTCCTACCATTTCAACTAACTCATCCGCCATGCTCAAAGGCAAGCTCAAGCTTCCACCTCCTGACAAGCCTGGGACGATCTTTGCCGACCGGCTCGGAAGCTTGGTGATGACCGCCAGATTGGACGAAAAAGGAAATCTAATCGAGAGGTTCGAAGTTGAGTTCGGCGAAGAGCTGGAGCCGATTAAACCTGGCGCATTTGAGTTTCACAGGGAGAGCGACGACGGTGACGAAGCTATCGATGGCGAAAAAGACGATAAGGACCAAATAATTCGGCAGAAACCGAATAAAGATGCTGTTCTAGTTGCAACTTCCATTTCGTTGGAGGAGAAAAGATCGGAACTAGAATATGAGGTTGGAGCTGTGCTTGTGTTTTGATTAAATAAATTAGGCCATGAAAAATTGAAATGAAGTGTTGATTATGTACTGTTTTGTTAGGGTTTCTTCTAATTTCTGATATTTCTTGTTCACTTTTTCCACTTTAATTTATTTATTAATGTAGCTTTCACGAAGGGAGATTAATTTGGAAAAATTGCGAAGAATTGCTAGCACTGGAATTCCTGATGGAGGAGGTTTGCGTGCAACGGCTTGGAAGGTAATAGAAACTCCATTATGTTAATTTACCTGATTTGAATTTTCAACTTAGGTGCTAATTTTGCATATTAACGAGTTCATGTTGGAAGGGAATATGACTTCATTATGTATATAGTAGCAATACCGTAACACTTTTACATCTTACAATAGGGACGAATATACTATGTATTGTATGTTTGTGACCTCCATTCCATCATTTGATAATATAAGATATTAGACTAGCAAATTCGATTTATGTTCCATTTGCAAATGTATAAAACTCTTTGAATTTTCGACTTTGATGCTCATTTTTCCTATTAACAATGTGAGAATATGAATATTATACACCTTAGCACTTTGACAACTTACAATAGTGAGGTGAGGATTATCTTGAGTAAAAAAAAAATAGCGAGGTGAGGGAAAAAAATTGTATGTTGATGACTTCCATTCGATCATTTGGTAATGTACAGAGTTAGACTAGCTAGCTAATGTGTAGATTTATATTCCATTTGCAAAAGTAAAAAACCATTTGATTGTGGCAATGTCTGCACACAAGCATCTGAAAGTCCTCTTATGATTTCCATAACCAGCTACTTTTGGGCTACTTACCTTCATCTCATGACTTGTGGGAGAATCAATTAAAAGAGAATAGGTTAAAGTATGCTAGTATGAAAAGGGCGCTTCTCCTGAATCCGGTAATATACTTGCTGGTTTGCACATTTTTCAAATGAGTTGTCATATTTTTATTGAACAGTGTGGTAGCCCAGCTTTCTAGTTTTCACTGATCACATTGTTGAATTTAAGATAGTCAGAGCATATTTGGAAGGAACCTAAGTGTTTAAGTTCTACTAAACAACACGATGACAATGATGTTGATGGCCCGCTTAGGCGACATGAAGTTTCTGTTGAAGATCACCCTTTGAGCCTCGATAAGGAAAGTCTCTGGAGACAATATTTTCAGGTAAGTTTTTCTTCATTTCAAAGTTAGTTTAAATGCCTTCAGGATATGAGGTTGATACTTATCACCAGTTGTCCATTTTCTAGTATACAGAGACTGTGGAACAGATAGATCGAGATTTGCAGCGTACACATCCAGACATGCCATTCTTTTCAGCAGAGACATCATTTAGTCGAAAAAATAAGGTAAATTTTTCCGTCCCTTGTGTAAAGAAATAGATTTTAAGGAGCTGGCCTCTGACATAAGTTTTTATTGATACTTTTGTCAATAGGAAGCGATGAAGAATATTCTTCTCCTTTTTGCAAAGTTAAATCCTGCAATTTGTTATGTACAAGGCATGAATGAGGTCTTGGCACCTATATACTATGTATTAAGTACTGATACTGACAAGCAAAACGCTGTAAGCACTTTCTTGGTAGAACTGTTTATCATGTGATATGCACCGGTTCCCATATATTTTCTTTCATTGGATAGGGTGAATATGCATAGTTTGTTTCAAGATAATACATATACTCAGAAGGATACCAAAGTTGATGGTTAAAACAGGGTCTAACTTGTGTCTTGAGAATTTAAATTTGAGGATAATATTTCTTACCATATTGCTTATGAAGCAACTAATGCTTCTTTAGTAAGCCTGAAAGCTATACTGCTAGACAATTTGGACTTTTAACTTCTATTTTGGAGAGGAATAAAAAACAACCAAGAATGGTTCAGTGTCCTTAATAATGTTGAATGATGTCCATTACACTATTTTTTGGGTCTAATGATATCCATTACACTTAACAATTACAAAACTTGCAAATGGTTAAATAAACTTGGACATTATTAAATTGCAACGTTAACATATAAAAATAGGCATCCTTTTATATCACCCATAACATTTTTTTATTGAGGATTGTCGGGGCATAATCAGTTGGCATAATGGGATATAATTGTCCTTTTTATGGTGATGAATTTTATTGTTTTCTTTCTCTTAGGCAAATGCAGAAGCAGATAGTTTTTCTTGTTTTGTTCGAATCTTAGGCGACTCTGTAGATCATTTCTGTCAACAATTGGACAACAGTTCAAGTGGTATCCTTGCTACTCTTTCTCGTTTGTCAGATCTACTTAAAGTAAATGATGAGCAATTATGGCATCATCTTGAATTTACAACAAAGGTAGAGAACCTCTCAACATTTTTAGTTCAACAGCTTGTCCAGTTCCATTTCATTTTATTTAAAACTCATGCAGTAGAACCTTGTGAACAGGTTAAACCACAATTCTATGCATTTCGGTGGATTACACTGCTACTCACCCAAGAGTTCAAATTTGAGTATATTTTGAGAATATGGGATACACTTATAAGTAATACTTTTGGTGTTCAGGTTTCTCTTACTCTCAACTGAACTCCTCAGCAATTTCATATTATAAAATCAACATTCAAATCTACAATGTTCTTAACTGTAAATATGGTTGCTTATAAGTTATAACTGTTTTTGCAGGATATGCTTCTTCGGGTGTGTTGTGCAATGCTACTTTGCGTGAAAAGCAGACTACTAAGCGGTGATTTTGTGGCTAATATAAAGCTTTTACAACACTATCCTGATGATATTAACATAGAATACCTCCTCCAGGTAGCTCAGGACATTAGTCCTGACACATCTTCTTATATTTTGTCCCTTTGAGTTTTTTAATTTAAGTATCTGTATTTTGGAGTACTGACTCTGAAATCTTAACATAATGCCAATTCGACCGAAGAAAGAAAAAAAATAATAGAAGCTGGTTAGTATTTCAAACGAAGCCGTGTTCAGATTTATGATTTTTAAGAGGCTGAGCCACTAACGAATATTTTCAGAGAAGGAAAGTGATGATGCTTGTAATTTTGGAGGATAAACACGAGACTGTTGTGTCTGTTCCACTTTCATATAACAATATCCTGCACAACAATAATACATAATACATACTACATACTACATACTACATGTGCACCTCAATATTGCTATACTTATTCAACATTTCATTTTTATTTTTATATTTATTTTTCTATCATATCATCATCATACTACGTCACTCTTTTATCTCTATCTCAACAATTTTTATATGGAACAAAAATTTAGACATACTATTCAAGAACACACAAACCTTTTATTTTATTTTATAATTATTTTAAAATTATATATTATTTAATTATTATTTTTTTATTTTTTTTCTTTTATGCGTGTCTAAATAGAATGACCAAATCTCCGTGATACAATAATTATTCTCTCAAAGTTTATACACCCAATGTGGTTTATATGAAATATTTTTCTATCACATATTAATAATATATAATATATACTCATTTTGATTTCAATTTTTTTTACAATTTGAATTAGAGTAAATACTCTTTCTGTTATTTTAAAATGAGTGTCACTTGAATTAAAAAATAAATTATTTTAAAATTATTGTCACTTTCAAATTTTATAGTAACTTTAATTATTATTTTTTTCAATTGTAATCTCCGATTAATACTTATACTTTACTTTTAAAACATTAGTTTTACTTTACATTTATAATAGTAAGAAACACACAGGTAATTAATAAATATAACTCAATAAAATGATTTTTTTCTTCTTCTTTTAATTATCGTATTTCTTGACAAATATATCTTTTATAATATAATTATTTTTCATTTTTATCCTTTATCACTCTTATTTTTAAAAATCAAGAAAAACTTACCTCCAAATTTTATTCTATACCTGCCTTTTCTACCCATATTTCTGAACCATTTTCTTCTCCCTAAATTTCTTAAGTTTTTCTTAACCATTATTGACTAGAGCTGTCAAAAAAACCCTCAACTACAAAGTTTCCTTCATTTTTTTGTTTTATTATTAGGCCCCTATCAAAATAATCTTTTAAGGAGCCCTTTAATTTCGGCCCATAATTTCATGGGGCCTAAGGGAGGGGGCTCTAGGGACCCATAAGCCCTCAATATTTTGTTAATTTTAAGATTTTTTTCTTCAAAAAAATTTATTCAAAAAAAAAATACAAATTTTTTATCAAAAAAAAATCAGAAACTTTTTATCGAAAAAAATAAGAAATTTTTTATCGAAAAATAAAAATCGAACATTTTTTATCCAAAAAAACTCGGATATTTTTTATCGAAAAAAATTGGAAATTTTTTATCAAAAAAAATCAGACATTTTTTATCAAAAAAAATTAGACATTTTTAATCGAAACAAAAAATCGGAAATGATTTTTTATCGAAAAAAAGTCAGAAATTTTTTATCGAAAAAAGTCAGAAATTTTTTCTCCGAAATTTTTATCGAAAGAAAATCAGAAATTTTTATCGAAAAAAATTAAAAAAAATTTATAGAAAAAAATAAAAAAAATTAATGGTGAAAAAATTGAAAAACTTTATTTCTCAAAAAAGAAAATCGATTCTTTTTTTTTTTTAAAGTGGACCTATGGGCCTCCTAAGCCCACAAATTTTTAGTGGACTTTTAGTTTAGGGGGCCTTATTTTTAGGGCCTTTTAAATTAATTTTTTTGGCCCCTTCAAAATGTAGGCTGAGACCAATAATTAAAGAGTTTGTCAAATTAAAAACTCAATTCTTGACTATCGAATAGAATAAGATGACCAGAGTAAAATATTATGAGGCATTAAAGCAATAATCTAAAGTATCTTAACCATTGTTTACTATCAAATAGAGTAAGATACTATGACGCATTAAAGCAATAATCTAAACTAGGTGAAATACTCTATACAGTTATATAAGTTATATAATGGCAATTCCTATAATTTGGTCGGACCTTTTTTTTTTACAAACATCATTCATAATATAATTATTTTTATCTTTTCTCACTCTTATTTCTATTATTTTTTATTATAGTAATTTACTAATTTAAATGATAAATATCGTTTTCAGTAAAAAAAAAAATCTGAATAAATTAATAATTTGAAAAAACAGTAAAGTTCTATATAAAAATGTTAATTATATTATTTTAGTATGTCTATTACTAGTACTATTGTTCTCTTAAAAACATTCCCTCTTTCGGCTTTGTTAAGTACGGTAAAGCTTCAACGGGCCTCATAGATTTATGAGAATCCATGGACTTCCTTTTGGTAATTTGAAAAGTCATTAAACCATTGCTTGTAGTTTTCGAAACATAATTTTTTTAATTCAAACACTTCTTTCAATTAGAAACAGAAAATTGTTATCTTAAGTCTAGTGCATATGTGCAGGAGTATTTTGTATTTTATTTAAAATAAAATATAAATAAATTTTAATAGTTTAATGTAGCAGTAAAAAGACATATATTAAATTGGATAAGATGTCACTTTAATATGTACTGAAACTATTAAATTGATACAATAGATTCTAAGATCTTTCTATAACTTTATTTGAGGCATCATTCTCCCACCTTAAATTTTCTTAATAAAAATAAACTATAAGTAAAAAATAAAAAAATCTTAATTTTAATATATAATTATTCTATTTATACTTTATTTTAATTAGAAAAGAAGATTGTTATTATAAGTATCTGTATGACGTTTACCAATCTACAATACAAACACGGCCACGGGCCACCAAGCATGTCATGGATGACAGAAGCTATACATATTCTATGAAGTACAAACATTCAATTCAACCAATAATTTAGTTTCAAAAATCTGTCAAAAAGAATTTAGTTTCAACTTTCAAAAAATATTCAACCAATAATTTGAGGAGAAGCATGCTGCTTTTTTTTCTTTTTCGAAAATTGGGGAAGCATGCCACTTTATAGTATTCTTTGCACACTTTATTTTTCTTGTCTAATGTTTACAAGAACCCCCAATGAATAGAGTTTTGTATGCATATCCTCCTTTTTTTTTTAAACATTCTCAATTTGCTACCGTTTAAAAAAAAATTTCTAAAATGACACATTTTTTAAACTCAACAGAAAGTCTCTTTCTCGGGAAGCGACCTCCTGAAGAGGAAGCGACCTCCCAAAGGCATGGGGCACGTTTTTTGAATTTTTTTTTTTGAAAAGGTATTTGTTATTATTAATTTTATTATTTAATAAATTAAATATATTAATAAATTTGTAAATAAAGTTTAAACTTTAATTATTATTATTATAATAAATTATTATTATACATATAATTAAAAATTAATATAATTAAATTAAATAATTTAATGATTTAAAAAATAAAAATAGTAATAATAAATTAAAAAATACAATAATAAATTATAAATAAATGTTATATTTTTATTATTGTTATTATGATAATAAATAATTATTATACTTATAATTAAAAATTATTATATTTAAAATTATAATATAAATTATATATATTATACTATAATTTTCAAAATAAAATTTTAAAATAAAAATTGAATAATAATAACAATTAAATGAAAAGAAATTTATATTACTAACATGAAAATTAAAATACATGAAATTAATAATAAAAATACATCAATTTTGAGTAGATGTACCAGCAGCGTTTGGACAATGTTTTCTATTATGACCAGAGACCCGACATAATCCGCATTTTCTTGGTACTTTTTCTGTACTGTCTATTTCTGTTATAATGCGTTTGCTCTTTGGGCGACCTTTCTTGAGTCTCCGCATTAGTGGATTGTGACACACCTTAACACCTTCATATTGTGGCAAATATCCTTTGTTTAGTATAATAATTTTTATTTTATTTATTTATTTTGAAAATTATAATATAATATATATAATTTATATTATAATTTTAAATATAATAATTTTTAATTATAAGTATAATAATTATTTATTATCATAATAACAATAATAAAAATATAACATTTATTTATAATTTATTATTGTATTTTTTAATTTATTATTACTATTTTTATTTTTTAAATCATTAAATTATTTAATTTAATTATATTAATTTTTAATTATATGTATAATAATAATTTATTATAATAATAATAATAATTAGAGTTTAAACTTTATTTACAAATCTATTAATATATTTAATTTATTAAATAATAAAATTAATAATAACAAACACCTTTTCAAAAAAAAAATTCAAAAAACGTGCCCCATGCCTTTGGGAAGTCGCTTCCCCAAGGAGAGGCTTCCTCTTCAGGAGGTCGCTTCCCGAGAGAGACTTCCTGATGAGTTTAAAAAGTGTGGCATTTTGGAAATTTTTTTTCAAAGAGTGACAGATTGAGAATGTTTGAAAAAAAAGGATATATGCATACAAAACTCCAATGAATACACTATTTTTAAGATTATACCAAAAAGTTCATATTTTAAAAAGTTGAATACACTATTTTAAGATTATATTTTTAGCTTTAGTGTTTTAATAAATACTTTAAAGATTTGTCTCTTTTATTTAAGTTTTTATATATTTACACTATGTGTAGATTTGAAGAGGGAAAAATAAAACAAAATAGTTAGAAAGGAAGGAAAAAAAATATAAATAAGATAAAGTAAAACAATTTTCGAATATATATTTAGCAGGAGAAAAAGGTAAAACAAAATCTAAAAAAACCAAAAATAATAATTAACTTTAAATAATAACTGTTAGTTATATCTCTTACTTTACAAACAAAATGAAATACATACAAAGATAAGTTCTAACTTGCAACTTTCAATTCTTATAAAAGAAATCATTCCAACAGTCAATTGACATTTTAGTATTAGTATTTAGTATATAAATGAATAAAACAGGAACATGTCTCAATACACCCCTTATCCATTACTCTATATATGGAATATAGATATGGACATAAGCAAAAAATATTTAAAAAAAACAATTATTTAGTTTTATTTCAGACTACATACATTAATCATTATTATGTTATATTTATATTTATTTTATTTTTAGTAATTTAATTTTTTTTTTGTTATAATTTCATAGGAAATATTTGAATCTATCTTTTAAAAAAGTGTGTTGTCAAATAATTATTATTCTATGCAATATTCTTATAAAAGATAATTATATTATAATTTAACTAATAAAATGAATGTATTCAAATATATAATTTTTTATTAATAAAACCGATAAAGTGGTATATATATTGAATTGGTCTACGCTGTACATAAAGTTTTACCTTATAATATACCCAAAAAAAAGAATGTCCAAATTGATTCTGATTATAATATTATTTTCAAGTATGTTGTGCTGTGCTGAAATAAGAGTACACAAGTTTCACTTTTTTGTACATTTACAATCTCAATTTCCATCAAATACACCAAAACTCTCTTTCTTTTCTTCAAAACAAAATCATGTCTTCAATGATAAGCACACAAGGTGCTGTATTTGCAACAGCCATGGCTGTTTCCGGCACAGTCATCCTCCTCGCGCTCCGTCTTCAGAAATCTCTCCCACCAACTCAATTCTCCCTTCACCAAATTCCTCCTTCTCCATCTCCTATTCTTCGATCTTGCATATCTTCTGGTGAGTACACTACACATTCTTATACCCAATTTAACAGGATTTGTTTTTTTTTTCTCTCTTTTTGCTGACACAGTTATGGGTTCTTGATCAGATGGAAAGAAAACAAATAAGAAGAAAAAAAAAGTTCATTTTGCTAAGGATGTTATGGATTCTTGTAGAGATGGTGAAGAGTATAGAAAGAAACACCAACATCAACATGAACATGAACATGAACATGGTACTGTGATGAGTAAACATAATTTGAAGATAAATTCAAGAACAAAGGTTCAAATGAATTGCAGTGGTGGAAATGAGAAGAGGGGAATGCCTGCTAACAGAGTAGCTTTGTATAATGGAATTCTAAGGGATCGTGTTAATCAACGATTGGGTTATTCTTGTTGATTTTTTTATTATTTTTTAATCTGTGTGTGTGTGAATATTCTGTGATTATGCTTCTCTACCTTTTTCTTTATAGCTTTTTTTTTGTCAGTACAGTGAGTAGGAAATTGAAGGTTATGAAGGGTCCACCATAAACAAGGGATCAAGATTTGTCTTGTGAGTTGTGAAGATGATTTTGTTAATATTTTTGTTTAGGATAATTTTCTTGTGAAATTAATTACTCTTTCTCTGTGGTCTCTTCATAACTCCAAAGGCAATTATTAGCACCTTCTTCTGTTATGCAGTCAATCCAATCCAATGTTAAAATTTTAGTTCTATTGTGATTGTAATTTGTGACATGATGTAAATACAAATAATATACTAGTTCTTATATGATGAAAATAGCAAAGTTGTTTTATTTTTAAATTATTATATGATGAGAGTCTGTTATTTTGTATTCTTTTCCCATTTGTATAAGGTCAATTTTTATGACGTATGGTCACAGAAAACTGTTTTTTGCTGTCAACTTTAGTGAAGCTAAAGTAAAGATAGAATCGTAATATCAAATTGGGGCAGATTTTGGTCCTTAAGTCCGAAGCATGATGCAAGTGCCAATAACTTAATAAATAATTGGCTGCCATGATCAAAATCACACATCAGTAATATTTTTAAATTTAATATGTTTTTTTTTAATTAAAATTTGTATGAAAATTAGGAAAGTCTGATTTTAACCTAATGTATGTAGACGTGATTTTGTGACAATTCAAATTCTTGTTTTTTATTTGTGGGTCAATTTACAACATGTTTCGTAAGAAATTACTACTATATGCATAGGGGGATTTACCTTTGTCAATATGTAAACTATATGCATGAACCCAATCGAATAGTTAAATGAAGAATTGACATTAACCTAACTTTACAAACATTAATCAATCCAACTCATACTTTCAGTTATATTAATATTTAGGATCAATCAAAGTTATCCATTTCCCCCCTAATTTACAAGGGGATTGTCTGCCAAACTCACAATTCAGCCCCCCACCCACCCCACACCAAACCCCTCAATATCACATCAGTTTAGCCAATTCCAAACATCAATTAAGCTCTAATTTCATTCCTTTTTTTTTAGCGAATTGATAAAATTGTCTTTGAAATTGCAAGAATTAATAAAATAATTTTTAAATTTTACGAATTGATTAATACCTTTATGAAATTGTAATGAGTTTGACAAAATATTCAACCATTTAATTTATGTTGTTAGAGGTATGTCACCTTTTTTATAAGGAGTCAACGTATCACATTGAATAAATATGTGACTTTCTAATTTGTAATTTTAATATACAATTTAGTCTTTAATAAAAAGAAATTGATGTGATATTTCCGTGTAAGATCATATTGATTTTCATTCATTATAGCACAATAATCTCTAATAAAATAAATTAATAATTCAAATGACAAATATTGATATTATTAAGTTGAATTTTTTTTAATTCCGTTAAAACAAAATACATGAATGTAGTTATTTGTAAACTTGTAAAATTTAGTAACTATTTGGAGTAATGCTTAAAATATGAAAGATTAATTTGTCTATTAATTAATTTTTATGACAAAAACAAAAAACAAAATAATAATAATAATAAAAACAAAATAATTGTATCATATATCCAGTTTCTTGGTCTCCAAAATGATCAAGAGTAAGGGGCACTTAACCGATGGATACTGTGGAGAAGCAAAAGCAGGAAGGTTTTAAAAGAGTAGCAACCAACTTGGGCAACTGAAAATTTGTTGGGTAATTTGGGTCGTATTATGGTGGAACAGAATCTTTATATCAACTTATTTGTCCCATTCAGCCATTTGTTGTATCCCCTGCCTCTATGTGAAAGCAAATTTCATTAGGAGTAGCAGCGTGTGGGGTTCTTACCCTATGTGTGTCCATATTTTCTATCTTCTTTTTTATTGGATTCAATAGCAATATGTTATTTATTGAGTGTTGGTGGCGTGAAAGCAGTTGCATGTTCCAAAATACTAAAAAAAGGTCGGTTACACAACCAATACATCTTGAGTGTTTGACTAATCATCACAACCAATAAGAACCAAGAGATTTGGAATGGCACCACCATGTCTCCATCTCTTTCGTCACTCAACATGCTTTACCCAATTATTGGACTACCCATGTGAACTCTCTAGGGAGGGTACATCTTACAATTTCAACCAATCATATTTTACCCTCCCATAAATTTTAAGGTTAAATAATCTTTTTATATAGCGATTATAATACACACTTTTACATTATTGTCATATTTGGCAGTTTTTGTAAAAGTTATATTTTTTTCGATATGTTGTAATTATGAATAACATATAAACTTTTTACAATAATAATATAAATAAATTAACTCATTTTATATAAGTTACGAATTATCTACATTTTTTAGTAATAATTAATCTTTTTAAATTTATTAAATATATCACGTAATTATCTTTTTTTTCATAAATTCTTTTAAGTGTAAGTATAGGTGATCAAATTTTTAACTATTTATTTAAAATATTTAAGTTTTCTATTATTCAAATTACGTCATTATTACTAGAAGAAAAAAGCTATTTTATAATGATATATGTAATAAACTTTTGAAAAAATAAAATAATAAATAATATTATAATTTTTTAGTCGCAGTTGGAAGTTCTAATATATCACTATGTTATTAAAATAATAAAAAAAATATATATAATAAACAGCACGAGGGTGCGGCAATCATCCACCTTTATTAGAAAATGAAACGAAACCATGTGAGCTCTTAGCATTTTCATATTTTGAAATTGTAATTTGGCTATTCAAAGCATCCAAAAGATTTCAATGTTGCATCATTGTACTATTATTCTTTTTAGTTTGTCATTTTTATAGTGAATCATGTTTACAAATGTTTTAAATAAGGACATTTGTTAAGATAATCACTTTTTAAATTTTCAAATTGTTGAATGTATAATTTTTTTATAAAAAAAATCATTTAATTATTCCACAAGTATCTTAAAGATATGTGTTAGTATTTCCTTTATTTATTAGACAATGATTGCACGATGGAAAAAATCCCTGCAATTGTGGAAGTCTCCCAATGGTAGTTTTATTAATTAATTTTCTAAAAAGATAAGATTAAAAATAAGCCCGTTATCCATGTTACATATACTTAAAAGGAATAAAAGTTGGTGATGAATGGCCAATGTTGATCTTGAAAGCATATGCTTGAAAAGAACCAAAAATTAATGGATATATAAGTATTGATTAGCAATATGGAAAGCATATGCTCCTATAATTTCCTCTCAAACTTTATCCTTGTCGTGTATTTGTAAGAAACAAAGTTACTGTCAATCAAAACATAGCTTTTTACTCGAATTGACATTCTATCTTTTGATTCCTTATCTGATCACTATATATTGATGCAACCATATTTTTAGTCCACAAAGTAAGTGCAAGGAAGTTTTCCAAGCAAATCAATAAGTAAATTAATACAAAAACTGGAACATCTTGTGGCTGTGGGTCCACGTGAATATATATATATAATATATATAGTTTTTATAATCCTAGGAGCTACGAACCACGTAGCTGGTATTATTAGACTACTTTAATTTGACAACTAGATTTAGAAGAAATACCTTCAAAATGAAGGTTTTTTATTCAACATGTGCAATTGCACCTAATAATATAATACATTTACTCAAATAATTAATTGAGGGAATAGAGTTATCATTTATCTTTAGAGTAAAGAAAAAACAATCAAATTAATTATTGAGAAAAATACATAGACTCTGTTTGATTCTTTAAAAAATCGATCAATTTAATTTCTTTAAGATAAATTTTAGAGATTTTTTAATTGATATTTAGTTTTTCAAATGAAAGGATTTAATTCGTACTATATATATTAGCTGTGTAATTCTTTTCATTTTATACCACAATAGATCAAAATTATTCTTTTAAATAATCAATTAACTTTTTTTTTATCATTTTTTAAAATCAAATAGTTCTTACAGTTTTTGTTTTTTTCTTCCTACGGTACAAGTTTGGGTATTTAGTTTAAGTTTATGACCTTAAATTTCATATTTAATTTAACTTTATTTAGTTTGAGTGTTCAGCAGTGATCAAAACTCTGTTTGCAAAAGGTAATTTGGGTGGAGAATGACAATACACACCCATTTCCAACGGCAACTACAAAGCAAGATGACATCTTCAAATCTCACCTATGCATATTATTATTGGTTTCACTTTCCAAATGACTTCATCAAATTTAATTTAATTTAATTTTTGGGGGGTTTGTATAAAGGAAAAGGAAGTTTCTAGGAAATTGGTTCTTTTCATGTGGACCATACATTGCATACGTGCCTGTCCACCATGTGAAAAATATCCCATATTTTATGCCCAAAAACTAAATAGGTATAATTTTTTTTTCTCTTCTATCGTAACAGTGATATATGAAGAAAAAAAATTATGAATTTCTATATAAAATTTAAAATTGAATAAAATAATATATCTGTATGTGTCACTTTTATCATTTAAAAGAAAAACAAAATAGGATCATCATCCGTTATAAATCTAGACTCTTAAATGTTGGCCAACAATTTTATAATAACAAATACTTACCAATAATGTTTTCTCTACTACGTCATTCTAATCTATGATTAAAGTTGTATTATAATATTATTTGCTAAGCTCATTGCTTTCATTTGATTAACAAATACTAGTTGATTCCATTAAAAAAAAAGTGATCGGTCACTTTACTAATTTATAAATAATTTTCAAGACTTTTCTTCTAAAATTGTAAAATATATTAAATATATTTCGTTTCGAATTTATGTCAAGGCCTAAGAAATAGAGTGTCAGAAGGTTTAATGTCTAATTTCAATATCTTTGAGAATCTACTCTCTCTTGTTAGTCTTAATTCCAACAAACAGAAATAGTGCCTAATTAAATGTTCAATGTGGAGGAGACGAACATTATTATATCAACAAAATCATATATCCCTCTATAATATTGATAATTATACATAGTTGATACTCTTGTATCTTAAACCTCTAACTTTCACTAAATTATATTTTGACTAGATCATTCATTAATGAATACTACTAGTTGGTACGTTTTTCATATAACGTATAGTTGCTATCCTTGACCAGTTATTTCGCATATATACAAATAGTTCAGTAAAAAACACCCAATTAATTATGTATTAAAAAAAAAAAACACTTGATAGTTAAATTATTAGTGGCCATAATTCAGTAATGGCTAATTTCTTACAAAGCGCTCCCAATATTACCCCAAAAACTTAATTAAACATATGAACAAATTAAAAAAGTTTAACTACAATTGTTACTGTATAATATTGATCTGTTAATTTTTCACATGAGTTTAGTTTACTATTTTTTGACTCATTCAAAAAAAGGTTACTATTTTTTAAATACTTCAATCAAGTTCTAGCTTGCATCGATTGTTTTACTTAAAACCTTCCATTTCTCAATTCTCATATATATCTAAATATTTGAGAATTTATGATCGACTTCAAATATGGCATAGTTTTAAATGTTTATAAGCTTAAATATTGTAAGAATATGATAAAATTTGAAGTATGTGTACAATATACAAGTCTGGAGTTTAAAAAGGGAATTTTAATATTTTATTTGGGTTGAGGTTTTGTTCCGTGAGTTCTAAGTGAAAAAGTGTTTGAAATGATTCACACATTCAATTTGTCAAAATTTTGAGGAAAAAAATTGAGGAATATTTGAGACTTTTTAAAGCGACAAAAGAAAAATGACTTTCGAATTTTATCTTACCGAAATCCCAAAACAATTAGTTTTATCAGTGCTTTGGTTTGTAACACTGAACGGAGTTACATACAAAAAATCTAAGATTCAATTTCTGACATTTACATTCTTCTTCTTCTTCAACATATATACTTACTATTAACATTCACCCTTAAACAAAATATTTAAACCTAAGTTTATTTAAATTATAAGTGTTACACTCTATACATTATTTTGTTTCTCTTGTATTATAATTTTACATTAAAGGGTTATAATGGTGATATCACTATTAAAAAATAAAAATAACATTATCAAAATGATGGGTTAAATCATTAATAGTTAACAGTAATTGTAGTTATATTTAGTATAAAAAAATTATTATTATTATTATTATTATTATTATTACTCTTTTTGAAATTATCTCGATAAGTTATTTTTATTTCCTTTAATTTAATTTTTTTTTAAAATTTTTCATTGGATCAAAAAATTTATCATACATGTAAAGTTTTTGATTAAAAAAAATTTAAAAGAAATAGAAACAATTGAAGAGAATTGAGAAAGTCAAAATTCATTATTCTCACTACTAAGTTGTTACTTTTCTTGTTTGAATCCTACATAATTTATCTATTGGAGATCCTAAGCACAATTGAGATGTGGACGATCGTCAATGCCCCATTCTTTGGAGAGCACCAAAATATTTTTATGCGGTAGACATTAGACAATATTATAAAAGTTAAAATTTGAATGAAAAATAAATTAATATAATATCTTCATCAATGAAGTAAATGAATTGAGATCTAGTTATGAAAATGGAAAAAAAGTTGTAGAAAATGAATTGAGACCTAGTTATGAAAATGGAGAAAAAGAACTGTAGAATGAAAAGAAAAAAAAAAAGATTTTTGGAGTCTCGTCACTTCTTATACTACTTACAGCTTTTCTTATGATATTATTTTTAGCAATATTCTTGTGATATTAAGCACATCAAAGTTGAAACAAAGAATGAATTTAGAAGAATTATCTTATTTAAGAACTTTAAAGATTTATCTCAATATGTTCACCAAATTTTTCTTTACGTATCTTAGTGTTTTATTACGAAAGATAATATGATTAAAATCCTCTAATTCTACATAAATAAATATTAATATTATAGACTACTAAAGAGACTTTCACAATTCATAATTTTTATACTAAATAACTTATGAGAAAATTTTAGATTTTATTTAATACTTTAAGACTTAGGTCATTCTATAAATGAACTATAAATTATAAATATCTTATAACTACGTACTTTTCAAAAATATCTTATAACTGATGTACAACATTATAATTATAATGTTTTTGATGTGAAATTCTATCTGCAAAATTAGAAATTATAAGAGAAATTTTAACTATTAAATCGAAACTAAACTATACAATATTAAGTTCTTTTTACATTGCACAAATTATACAAATATCACCGGGTTCGATTATAGTTGTAGCTTTTGAAAATAATTTTTTCAAATTAAAATTGTTAAAATTAATTTTATTGAAAAAATCTATACAAAATAAATTAAAAAATGTATGCACCTCTCTTATTTTTCATGCATTAAAATAGGATGGTTTATGGTATTTTTTCTTCTAAAAATACTCTTTTAAATCATTTTTCTCTACCTTTTTATTTTTGTCCGTCTATTTGTATCTTTTTATTTTCCTTTTTTTTATTTTTGTTCGTCAATTTGTACGTCTGGTTCAGATTCAGTTCAATTCATTTCAAATTTAACTAGTTTTGATGCGTCAATATTATAAATTTGATTGCATGTATATTTTTGACACTTTAATTTTATCATATTTAAAAATATTTTGCCATTTTTTATTATTAACTTAAATTATATAAGTTTATTTGCAGATTTATCATCTTTAATTTTAACACATTTAGATTTGTTTTTTATGGATATATTTTTATTAATTTGAGTGAGTAAACACAGTTTTTTAAGTAAAAAACATTTTTTTTTAAATGTAATTATCAATGCATTATTAATAATTTTGTAATAAAAAATATAAAGAACATGAAACATAAATTATTATAAGGTCATCATGTTATTTCTTCGCGGGAAGCATCCAACATCTAAAGGTTAGTCATGAATTTTTTTTTAAGTTAAATGTAAATAAATCTGAAAAGTAAAATATTATTTAAATTTTGTTTTTTAAAAAATTTAAAAATTATTTATTTAAAAATTAATATTACTAATGGTGATGGTGTAAGACCACTGACCATTGTAGGATATCTAGAACTCCACTATTAACTATCATGATAATGTTAGAGCTCCGCTCTGGGCTAAGCACCGTCACCCACCACTAAGAGTGGGAGAATCAAACGGTTATCCGATATATGAGTGTAAACTCGACACTATTTTAATCTAAATGAGCTATAAACTAAATAAAACGTGGAAGTCAGAAACTTACAACCAGGTTATAACTGTATTCTACTATTATATTTGTCCGACTACGAGAAAGTCAAAAAAATTATTACATTAAATTAAAAACAACCATACAAATAAATTAAATATCACATATTTATTAAAAATCTTAAAACAATTAATTAATAATTATATAATATTCAATATCTATTTTATAATTTGCTATTACTAGGTATAATTTGTCCGTTGGAGTAAAGTAATTATAGTACTAATAACTTGTGAAACGAACACTCTACTAGTAACTGTAACTAGTCTACTTGTATTTGGGCCTAAAGTAACTTCTTTCAGATTTAAAGACGTGGGGTTAAAGTTACAGTCATCTTTCCCAATACACCATCGTAGCACTAGAAGGGGCCCATAGTTATTTAGCCCGGGCCACCTAAGACAAGTAGACGATCGAGGTGTTCCACAACGGTACATAGGCAAATGCAGTTGCTGATTTTACTAAACACTGAAATTAAACGTGTTGAGTTTTAATTGCAGAAATGGTCCACATGATAATTGAACACTTTAATACTTTAACATAAGTGTCCCAATTATTCCACCACGACTCTCATCCCATCATTCAAATCCACCGGTTTTTTACTTTGTTGATTTCAACAAGCTGAATTTTATAGTTTAGTTTTACTGTATGTGTATCACAATCCCCCATTTGTGTTTGAGTCTTTATTTCTTCATAATTTTTTGAGTGAATATTTTATTTGGTTTATAAATTGTAAAACTTTATTTTATTTTCTTAAATTTATGAAATACTATTAACAAATTAGCTTTTGAAATAGAAGACTATTTTATATTAATCAGTCCCTTTGTTGTTTAATAGAATCGATAATGTTGAGTTCCATAAATACAATTGAATTATATTTGGAGCTTATGTAGTACTCTCTCTTATAAATAAATAAAAAAATACTTTTATAAATATTAAAAGATATAATTAAATGATGTTTAAGTTATAATTCAACTAACAAATGTCATATTATTAGATTGAAGTTTTGAGTTCGAATCCAATACCTCACAATTATATGAGTTAAATATAATAAAATTTATTATTTATTCTAAGAAAAATATACATAATAAATATTATTAATTTCATGTAAAGCATATGTTAAATTTACTAAATTAAAAAATAAAAAATTTCTTCACAAGTTTTTCGGTGA
>JBBPBT010000347.1:1007847-1043711 GCA_037974875.1 Cicer bijugum | reverse complement strand
ATAGTATCAAATACCAAACCAAAAATGATAGATCAACTTAATTTATTTTAAAAAGTTATATAATTATATATAATATGAATGGGAAAGCAGTGTGAAAGACATGTTCAGTGTGGTTGGTTTTATATATAATGATAAAAATTTATTTTAAATAAATGTATTTTATTTAATTGTAAATTAAATATAAAATAAATTATCTTTGACACGTTATCGTAAGTTAAATAATATACTTGAGATTAAAAATCACTTTACTGTTCAACATTACAAATTTTACCTTAAAATAAAAAATTAAATCAATTTTGAATTTTACATCTATAAAATCAGTTTTGGTCCTTGTACACTTTTGGTGAAAATCAAATATACATATGGAGACAATTTGTAATCGTTCAACATCTCATGGTGTTGATGTGAGGTGAATGAAGTAAGTTTAATTGATGAAAATAATATTAATAGCATTGACCTCATAGTCTTAGTCCTACACCACACGTCACAGCCACTTTTTCAATGATGAGAAAGGCATCATCCATCCATCCATGGTCATGTCAGTGTTGGAACTTGGGGGCACTTGCCCATGCTCACAATCACACACATTTATTTTGTTTCAAAGTTTACAAAAATAAAAATGAACAAAGGTATACAAGTAATAATAATACAGGTATAGTGAAAATGTTTAAGCAATGAGGGTAAAAATACCATAAGAAAATCACTGTACAAACACTTTTTAACTTTTTTGCTGTGAAGATCTATTATAGCAAGATATGCAAGTGATTCTTCTGTGAGAAAATCTGTCTGTTGAACAAGAGGATATATATGTATATATTGTTATCTGCTACTACAACTGTTCATAATATATTTTTCTCAAGTGACCACTTTGTCCTGCTTAAAAAGCATATTGTGGGACATGTTGATCCTACATTGGACTTTTCATCATAATAACTCTCTCTTCTCTTGCATTCTATTGAACTATATAGTACTGCTGTCTGTACCATACCAGGTCTACCCTATTCAATTAGCTTTGCTTTTTGCCATGTGGCTCTACACTGACACCTGACAATTTTTTTATTTTAATAAATAATTGAAAGATTGTGTTTTTCAAAAATTTGAGTATTTTTTTAAGGAACAAATTTTATCATAGATAAGAGACTTTCATATATACACTTCATATCTTAGTGCATAAGCAAGTTTTTAAATTGCATAGTTGTGAATGTGGTTGTGCTTGTTTTACTAACGATTGTGAATATTACACGTTTGCAATGCGTTTGTTCTTTGTACTGACGTGAGTTTATTTTTTTTATTTTTTTACTTGATAATGTCTTGTTACAGCTCACCGTCACTTTAAAATATCTCCAAGTTTGTAAATACTTTTTAAATTTATGGTATAAAAAAAAAGGAAAATAAAAATATAATTTGTGTAAATACAATATCATGGTTGCATCATTAATTCTGATATGAATCTTTTGATAAATTTGTAAATCACACCGTTGCATTACGTAATGGTTGTATTAGGTGATGTTAAACTTAGTGTGTGTTTACTATTATAAAGATACATTGATAACATATTTTTTAAATAAAAGATAGTAGAAGCTTTAATTTTAAAAAGAGAGTAGAATCTTATCTCATATGATTTGAATGTGTGAAACAACTCATATTTCAACAAGTGAAAAATATGACTTTTTTGACAAAGAAAATGATGACTCAGTGATCATATAATCTCACAATTAGGATAATCTAATAATCAAATATAAAGGAACATAAGTCAAACTATTATAAAAAGTTTTAAGTTTAAATTGTTTTTTTATTAAACTTAATTGTGATGTATTGGTACTTTACTCCATCATGAAGAATATGCTTATAATTGTTATCGTATAAATATATTGAAGGAATATGTACTTTTCAATAAAATAAAATAAAATAAAAAACATGGTGTATGTTTGAGTAACAAAATGCAGTGGCAAGAAGATAACGTAAGTCATAAATGCTATCGATAATTAAGAAAGTTTATGATCAGCAGATTTTGTGGAGTGATGTCTTCTCAAGTACACCAAAAACATTGAAACGACACCACTATAGCTTGTCCTTCGAGTCAGCGGAATCTCTTCTCATCTAATCCTTCCTCATTCATTATAAATTATAATACATACTTTTACTGCCAAAGTTGTGCATGTTTTCACCTAACTTCAAATATAATATACAATATCATATCATCTAAATTAAATTCATCTCCATAGATCCTTTTGATGTTTTCAGAACCGCATAAATGTTTAAAATGAATTTTAATATGAGATTTTTAAAAATTTATAATAGTATTTTAGTAAAATTAATATATTTTGTGGAGTAAAATTAATAGTATTGGAATAATATATTTTTATAATAATATTATTCAGACACTTTAAAATATAAAATTATATATTTAATTAATATAATTAATTTTATATAATATTTTTTTAATTAATAATAAAGTAAATTGATTTAATATTTATTGGAATAATATTATTTTTAATTTAATAAAATTTTATTAGTTTTAGTTTTGAAAATATTAGATCATGAAGTTTTTTATCAAGTAAAGTTTTATTTTAGTGGCATTTTTGTTCAATAAATTTATTTTTAATCATAAATCGGTTATTTTAGTAGTTTTAATTTTAAAGCGACTTTGTGTTTTTTATATCTTTAATGATGATACAAGAATTTTTTTATTAAAGATGATTACAAGAAATAAACTTGAAGTATAGTCTTAAAAGAAAAATCAATTACCAATAATTCAACAACAATAGACTAGTTGATATGTGTTCTAAATAATTGTCAGTAGATGAATGATAAATTTTCCTGATAAGAGCTGAACATGTTGTTCCTAGAATGAATAGTAATGAAAATCTCTTGTCCATTAGCAAAATGAACTATACCAAAACATCATTGGAATAGTAACTCAAGTATATATGCTGTATGAATGCAAAGCCAAATTGGTATATATATATTCAATAAAGTGGCTTTTTTGGAAAGTAAATCTACTGGTGATTGAAATGACTTGATTTAATATACTTGAATTTGTTTGTTTGTAAATTGTAATAGTGTAATGGAAAATTAAACACTGCATACTTGTAATTTGTAACAGTAGTAGTAGTAGTAGTGATTTTAATTTAAAATTATTATTGAGTGGTGGCAGAGAGCCAAAGGGAAGTGACCAAAAACTCAAATCCACTCCTTCTATGATGACAAAAGAAAGATGGTGTATAGTACTTTCAATTATTTCAAAAGTTAGCAGCATAGGGTAGTCAATTCATCCAGCAAAAGATGAAAAGAAACTGTTACTTAATTCACTCTTTCACCCTCAAAACTTCAACTCTGAACTTACTCTTCACAAAACACCAAATTTAACTCTTCTAACTATAATTGCTTTCCTTATATTTTTTTGAGATACATAACACATCGTATTATATTGTATGTATCAATCACTAAAAGCCATTATTTCCTTTCTCTTTCTCCCAAAACTGCTTCAAACTTCTTTGGTTGATCATTTTTTTCTCTTTTTTGTACACTGATGGATTCACCAAAAATACACTCCTGTAGACTAAAAACTTCAATTACTCTCATTCTCATAATTTTTCTTACCTTATTTGCTTCTAATTTAGGTACACATCAATTTCCAAATATATATATTTTCTTTGTCAAGTTAACATTTTCTCATGACTCTAATTAGGCTTAATTACTACATGTTTGGACTTAAAGTGAATTTAGCAGAATCACTTTAGAACTTAAAAACAAAACCACAGTGATTTCGTTAAATTCAGCATGTTTCCAAATGTACTTACCATTTTATGTCTCTTGGTCATCTAACTCATGTTCCTGTTTACTTTTGAATATTGAACAGAAGGGTCACAAAATTTGAAGAAAGATCAAGAAAATAAGGGTGTGATGAATCAAAATAAATTGGTATTGGGATCAAGACCACCTAGATGTGTTAACAAATGCTTGAGCTGCAGGCCTTGCATGGCTGCTTTAGTAATCTCACCTCATCACAAAGTTGGTCACATTCACAAGGCAAAAATAACAGCTGAAAAAGATGAGGGTTATTATCTTCTGTCATGGAAATGCAAGTGTGGTAACAGGTTCTTTCAACCATGAAAGTTGATATATAATATTATATAGCCATATAGTGCCTAAGATATAGTGGCATATTTATGTATAGTTTAAAAGATTGAGCAATTCTTAGTGTACCTGTTGTGTAGTAATAGTATTCAACCTTCTCTTTTAATTTTCAAATAGCAATCAGTTAATTCCCAACAAGCTTGACTAGAAATTTATTTGTTGGTTTTTTACTTCAAATTTGGTTGATGTAGAAAAACATTGGTTGGAGCAGCTTATTAGGTTAATTAAGATGCAACAGTTTTCTATTATTATTATTATTAGGAATAAACGGATAAATTGTTTTTCCAAATTGTAAGGATCAATCAAAATAGTTTTTAATTTTGGCCAATTGACCAATAAATAATTGAAATTATAAAATTAAAGTAAAGTTACACTTTGTTAATTTTTGTTGTTAAAGATTATTATGTGAAATAATTATTAAATATGTTGCACTTTCTTGTTGATATCACATTAATGTCACCACATTAATGATTATTTAAGTATTAAATTTAGATACTACTAATGATTAATTTATTAGTACATAATTTATATTTCAATTGATTTTGCGGTGATTAAAATTTATTAGTAAATCCATCAGATTAATTTGTTATTAATTTTGCAATGACTAAATTAATTTTGTAAAATTAGTTTTAATTAAGAGTAATTTAATGTAAAATGAGTTATATTTAAATATATTTAAATAAATTTGAGTTCAACAATAAATTTTACGGTAAAAATCATATTTAGACTTAAAATTTATAAATTTTAATTTCAACTTAAAATGAAGTCTAGAAGCAGAATCAATTCTTTTGAATAACATTTAAATATGGCAAAAGCAAATTTACTGCTTCAAAATTGAAACTAAATATACGCTTTAGAGATATATAAATTTCATAAACAATCAATTCGATGATTTCCAATATACCGACATCGATGTTGGATTAATGTGTAAAATGAGATGTCTAAATAACATATCACGTCATGGTGTCTAACAACAAATGTTAAAAGATGAATTTGTTTATTTACTGTTAAAATGTGAATTTACTTATGTATAACTTTGATCCCAAGGGAACAAGGACACCGATGCATGCTCAAGAATGTAATCTGCCAAGGCAACAAGGATAACCAACTACCTTCCTAACTCTATGATCTGTGTTTTATTGCTTTAGCGGAAAAAACAAGTTAGGTAATTTGTACAGAGAACTTAGCAAGCATTAATTAATTTGGTCAAAATAAATTAATGGTGACTCAGAAAGAAGCATCACTCCTTGCAACCAACTTTGAACTCAAAACAATTTTCGTTGTTTGACATGTTTTTGAATAAGTCCACAAGAAAATCAATTGTTGGTTCCAACTAGTTATAAACCTAGGAAAAGATGAATGATATACTTCTAGGGTAGTGTTTAGTCAACAATTTAAAATGAGAAAAACATATTTTTTTCTTGAGTAGAAGGATGGCGGTCCAATCTTTTTATTTTTTATTTATTTTTATATATTAAAGGGTTGCTCAATCTTTAGACTTTATTAGTTAAATGATTTTTTTACACAAACTAATTGTAGATTAAAATGTATTTTGATCCCTCTAATTGTGCAATTCGATCTCCTAAGTCTTTTGGAGCAATTTTAGTACATGTTTAATTTTAATATGGGAAGGGTTAAAATTAATTATGTAATTATAAAATTAATTTTGACATAATTATACTTTCGAACATAGTTTATTTTATATTTAAAATTAATTTTAAATTGAAATTAAAATTTATAATTTTTGAATTCAAATACAATTTTTACATTGAAATTTATAGTTGAGTTTACTTTTACCTATATATATCAATATAAATTATTTTATATTCGATTCACTTATAACTAAAATTAATTTTATAAAATTAAAATTTTAATAAAAATTCAACAACTTTTGTCTTCAATTATAATTTCTTAATCTTAAAATCACAAATTCTCATATTTGATCCAAACTCTAAAAATTATAATCTCATTTTTTACGCACTTATTTTTGACATGTTCGTCTTCTTGTGCTTTGACTATGACCTCATATTATGGTCTTAGTCTTTCTTGTCATTTTCTCTTTTTCGTGTAAGGGTTTGTATAATTTAGATTATCAATAGTTTGATATTTGTATTTGCATGATTAATTGAAGACCGAAAAATATTACATAAGATAGATTTAGTAATCCTATTGTAAGTTTTTCTACCCCGCATGGATTTGGTTGCGAACCTCGGCTCCTTTAATTAGGATTGAAGATGAAAATTATTGAGTTTTTATTAAAAAAAATTGAAGTTGAAGATAAAGATTATTGAGTTTTTATTATTTACTTAATTTATTAATTAATTTTTAATTAAATAATTAAATGAACTGATAAAATAAATTTTAATTTTAATTTTAAATATTGCATTGTCAATAATAATTATACGGTCATTATATATCACATCATTTAAAATTAGTCATTTTACCATTTTTTTAAATTTATTAAAATTTGTAAAGGTATAATCAAATAAAAAATTTATAAAACTAAAATCAAAACGAAACATATTTTTAAAGATTAAAAACATATTTAAATTTTATTTTTTTATATGACGTAACATTTTTTTTAATTAAATATTTTTTTTATAAATTTTGAAGTTTTACTATTTAAAAATAAATTAGACTGGTATGAACCTAATGTAAATTAGGTCGGAAGTCTAACCTATTCTCACAAAGTTTTAGACTAATTCATCATGCTTGTAAAAAGAGGAGACTACGGTTTCAAATACTATTGTAGACAGTCTAGACGACGATGTCCCCCCAAAACGAAATATTCAAATTATTGTTTCTAATAAAACCAAACTGGTACAATTTATAATATCAAACTGGTACAATTTATTGTTTCTAATAATTACATTTTATACGATTTCGGCCAAAACCAAATATTTAATTTATTTATTGTACAACTGCAGCTTAGGTTCTTTACAGGAAGCATTCCAATTCATATCTTTCCTAAGAAATCAAGCCGTGCATGCTCTAATTTGACCGCGACACCCATTTCAGTATACTTTGTTTCATAAAGTATACGTTGCATTATGAATATAGCTGCAAAGCATGCCAGTTTCAGTAACCCGGGGGAGCAGCTGCATCTTTCAGTGCTCATTTATTTAGATTTAAATCATACGTGCAAGAACTGCATCAGAATGTCAATTGTCGACAAAGACCAGAATCTGAAGTCGTCTCTGCCGGTCTCCAAATAATGTTTTCTAGTTTCGCACAAAGGCTCTTGTAAAACTGCAAGAGAACAAAAAGATGTTGTTACTGTCAATGCATATGCATGCACTTATAAGTACACAAACATTTGAGAAGCTGGTGATTGGAAAACTAATATGTTAAATAGGAATCATAGGAAAATTGAATTTGTAGAGAACTTAATGCAACCAAAGTATAATCTAAATGATGAATAAGGTGAGGTAGCTATAGCAAAGTACTTGGTATTCAAGCATGCAAACACAAATACTATCATCGTCCCATGATAATATTCCCAAGTTCCTCTAATCTCAAGGTACAAAATCAGGTTCAATTCAATTATACAAAATTTGTAAAAAGAGAGGACAAGAAAGAATATAGGATAGAAATAAAATTTAAGAAAACCAGAAGAAAATCAAGAGTTATAAGAATCTATAAATCTTGGCCATCTAAATTACAGCTCCGCTGAGCACAAACTATCAGACTGACATTGAACATGGGCATACATACTCCACTTACAGTACTTGTGAATCTTGTAATTAACCCACGATAAAAAATTTCTCCATCAAAAGTATGACTAAAAATAGCTATATACACCATGTTGCTTTAACAAATCGTCTGTTGGTGTACAGAGCAAATTAGCTGTCTTAAATGAGTTTTTACCCTCTTTTAAAAATGTCCTGAACCAATTAGAATAGAAATATTGATAAGAAATAAAAACACACAGCATGTTTGTGTGTGTGATTGCAAATGGTCCTTCTTCCTTTTAGAATCAGCTATTTCATTTTAGTGATTACCATGGCAAGGGTTGTAAGCTTTTTTCTGTGTTTTGAGATGTTAAAATGCAGATATATGCAAAAACAGCTAACCTTGTGATACTCAAGAGTATCCCCAGCTGCCTTTCGAACATCTACCATGAAAAGGGATGGTGCAACTTCGTACACCTTTTGGCAAGATACAAAGATGGTTTTAATTAGGGCCTCATACAGAAGGAAAAAAAATCATACCAAAAAAATATATACATCAAAATAAAATAAAAAAACAAATTACCTCCAAGACCACTGCAAATTGTCCAACCTTATTTGAAAAAACTCCTTCAATCCTCATCTGTCAGGACATACGGAAAAAATTGAAAGTCAGACAATATTACCATACATTTCATTTTGGGATCAATTAGAAAAATATCTACCGAGTCTAAAATATCAAACCACCCAACAATCATCCCTCTTGAACCACCTATCTGTGCTTAAGGAATGCCTCATTAAAGGCCAAAGTATAACCAAGAAGATGCTATTTCTCATTTCAAATGTAAGTTGGCTAATATGGCAGAACAGACAATAGAGAGTAATTTAACTACTGCTAAAATGGAGCAGCAGTCACAAACAAAATTGATTACAGTGACATCTGATGACAACAGGATTTAATCACAAAATTAGTTTCTCTGAATGAATTATGTGTAAAGTATGTATTGCAAAGTCATACCTTGTAACTGCGAGAATGGGCCTTAAGACCCATTGACTCTGCAACAGCTTCAATCGATGAAATTATAACTTTTGCTGGTTCACGTGAAACAAAACGAGTCTGCCGTTTTACGTAATCCTGTTCAAAACAGCAAAAGAATAGTGATGAACAGGATGTCTCAAACCTAACATGAAATCTGATGTTCTCGGATCCCACCCACATCCAGGCAGGTGTAAGTACTGAAGTTACATGGCAGCCAGAGACACAAAAAAGGGATTGTGAATGTGATATTGTAGAGCAAGAAAATGGAATTGATACACTACCTGATGCCTGTCAAATAATGGTGAAAGATTCAACCCTTGTGATAAGGTTATCATCTCAAATGCATTCATTATCAAAGGACCTCCCTTGGTAATTTCTGACCGTTCAGAAACATACTGGTCCTGTAAAACAGTAAAAATTGGCAGACTATCTCAGATCAGCAAATGAGATGCATGCTACTTTTGGATAACTAGTGCAACAATTTAAATGCTCAAAATGAGAATCAAGGAACCACAACTGAATGAGTACCAAAGAACATAAATCTCATAGATGTTGTCTTCAATATATACTAACCTCTTGACAGCACTCACGCATGCCAACTGCTACAACACATTTTATAAGACTAAATGATGTTCTTACAATTGTGTCGAAACTTTTTATCTACATAAGAAAATCCTAGAAGTAGTTGATTTTCCTTTACATTCTTCAATAACTGTATAATTGGCGCATAAAGTTGCAGAAGCTTTTTGATAAATATCCTAATTCCTAATGAAGTGAAAAAAATGTTATTGAAAAATTTGACAGATCTTATATGAATAAAATGTGTTATGAGCCCGTTTTAATTGGGCCTCCAATCAAAGTGTATAGAAGGAAGAAAAGGGATAGGGGCATAATGGAGAAGGGGAGTTCTGTTATAGAGGAAGTGGAGGAGCTAATAGAGTCAAGAAGGGATTGGGCTGAAGATACATAGAAAAGGGTATGGAACGCTAATAGAATAAGGGAGAGTAGTGAACAATGTAGACCATCTCAGAGTGGGTTTTCAGATGTGTTTCCTAGGCTGAATAGGGAGCAGGTCCTCATTCACCCCAGTCAAGGATTTTCTTCTTGTTTTTCAGCTTATTTCCTGACTGTGTTCGATCCTGTAAGCACTACTCCATTTCAATCTCTTTTTCAGTTTTAAAAAATACTGCATCACTTTGTTAGTTGTAATTCATCCTCTGGTTGGAAGGAATGCTTTCCATTTATCACAAGTTACAGTCCATATCTGGTTCCTATCAATGTGATTGACCATGAGGGCAGCTCCCTTACAGTAATCAAAAGCAAAAGCAATTTCTCGCAAAAGCCAATTTCTGACCTCGTGCGATGTCCTTGTCGTAATCAAAAGCAATTTTGTAGCAATATTTTAAGCATCAGCAGAGACAGATATTTAAATATTTTTGTATAAAGATAATGAATTATTCATTAATCACAATCATATTATATTAATTAGAGCATGTCTTATTATTCTTGGCCAGAAATTTAAAACCTGTTTCAACAACGTATTATATTGTTATTTTTCAGTGATCTATCAATATCAGAGCCTTTGTGAAATTATTCTTCACACTGTTCGCATATTAACTCACATATTTCGTATACACACATTGTATTTGCAGTACACGTTCTCATCTATGTATGGATATGTAAGAAAGGACAAGCACATACATTTGCAAAAACAAGTTTTGTCTGTATAAATTAAACAAAAGAACAGAAAGCAACCGCAGACCTTAATATCATCAAAAACAGCCTGAACGTCATTCAAATTCACTTGCTCATCTTCCCTTAGTTTGACAGGAGAATAGTTTTTCTGGAACCATGGATCTTTCCTTATTTCTTCAATTTTCACTCGCTGCATTTATATAATTTATCATAATTTATTATGAATAGTATATTGAAATTGTAAGTTTTGCAGCAATCAGTAGAATTTCACAGATAAGAGCAAATCTTGATACTAACATACTTAATTGGATAATACAAAGACAGAAGCATATGTTATCCATAAATCTATGTGTTAAATATTATATATTAGAGTGTAAATAATATATATATATATATATATATGGGCTGTAAGTAAGTATTTTGGCCCGTTAGCATTATTGTAAATTAGGGTTATTCAACACCCTGTGTCTATATAAAGAGATTCCGCTGTGTAGTTGAAAAACACGGGTTATTCTATATGTCTCTCAATACTCTTTATATTCAACATGGTATCTAGAGCCAACTGAGAGACAAACCCTAATCCTAATTGTCAACTACCCGGTAATCCTAATTGTCAACTACCCGGTCGACCCACTGTCTCCGGTGAATATTTTTTTCGGCAAACCGTGTTTTCAACTCCGGTTTGCCCCCTCTGCCGTTGATACGCTGATTCCTCAATTTTTTGTTCAGCCGTTCACGCTTTACCGTCGCTGCCGTTGCTGCCATCACTGTTTCTGACGAGTTTTTTCGACGAACGACCACTCCATCAGCGCCGAACACCCCAGATCGGCCAAACCCCTTCCTCCGCGCCTTCAAACTCGTCCCCACGCGCCCTCACGCGCCCCACGCGCCGCCTGCACGCCCCGCGCGTGGATCCCACGCGCCGCCCCTTCCACTGCGCGTGACGACGCGTCCGACAGCCGTTCACGGTGGTTCTTTTTCCACGGCGCTCGCCTCGGCCACCTGCTTCCATATCTGCCCTCAGTTTTCAGTTTCGAGTTACGGATATACGACTTCCAGTTCAAACAGCCCCTGCTTTCTCGGTTCCGACGAGTTTTTTGACCATCATTGCTAATCACGACATCTCAGTCTGAAACCAGGAATATCTTCACCAACTACATCACTTCTCCTCTATTAGTTGAAAAACTGAATGGATCAAATTATGATAGTTGGGCTGCCGACATCAAACTTTGGCTACGTGGTCAAGGTTACGAGGATCACCTCACCCAAAATCCTGAAAAGGTGCGTGTGACTGAATCATCCAGATGGAGCCATATTGATGCTCAGTTGTGTAGTGTCATTAAGTCTACACTTCATCCAGATGTTAAACCGATTTTTCGTCCGCATATCACGTGTGAATCGGTTTGGAGTCAAGCAAAGGTACTCTATACTAACGACACACAACGTCTCTATGGAGTTTGTCACCGCTTGTTGAACATCATTACTCCGAAGTCACTCGATGGCTCTATTTCTGCATATCTTGGCACTGTTCATAGTGCACTACATGATTTTAATGAGTTACTCCCTCCTGCTGCAAGTAATCCAGTTGAACATAAGAAGGAGTTGGATCAACGCAGCACCTTCTTCATGCTTCTTGCACTCTATGGCCTACCCCAGGAGTACTCTGCAACTCGTGATCAAATTTTACTCCTTCGAGTACCAGCAAAACATCCAGTTGAGCAGTCTATTACTTCAGTTCCGGGTGACACTGCTGCACTTGCATCTCAGGGACATAATCAGCAACGTTCTCGTGGAGGACCATCCAGCTCTAAGTCTCGTCCCAAATGTGAGCATTGTCATCGGCTTGGACACACTATTGATCGTTGTTGGAAGTTGCATGGCAAGCCTTTGCCTTCGATAAATGCAACTCAGCTTAATCCTTCTGCCACCATTCAGACTACACCATCTCCACAAGGCTCCTCGGCAAACTATGAAGATTTTCTCCGATGGGTTCAGAGTCATCCAAACTCTAGTTCTCCTACTTCGGTTGCACACACTGGTAACTCATCTGTTTGCCTCTCTCATTCATCTTCTCTCGGCCCTTGGGTTCTTGATTCTGGTGCGTCTGATCATGTTACTGGTAATAAAGGTCTCTTTTCGTCACTTTCTACATCTGGTTTTTTACCTACTATAACTTCTGCCAATGGTACTCAAACTCGGTCTCAAGGAGTTGGCACTGTCCACATTCTCCCTTCTATCTCAGTTGCATCTGTTCTCTATGTACCTGGATGCCCCTTTAATTTACTTTCAGTTAGTCGATTGACTCGGTCTCATAATTTTATTATTACTTTCACTAATGATAATGTTACCTTGCAGAACCGGAATTCGGGAAGGACGATTTGCGTCGGATGTGAGTCACAAGGCCTCTATTACCTTTCTCCAACATCCAAGACGTGCTCTGCCACAGACTCCCCACATACTATCCATGCTCAGCTAGGACACCCAAGTCTTACCAAACTACAAAAACTAGTGTCTAGTTTGTCTAAGTTATCTACTTTACATTGTGAGTCGTGTAAGTTAGGGAAACACACCCGTAGTAATTTTTCCGATCGAGTCAATAAAAGAGTCTCCTCTCCCTTTGCTTTAGTTCACTCTGATGTTTGGGGTCCCTCTCGTACTGTGTCTACTTTAGAGTCTAAGTATTTTGTTACTTTTATTGATGATTATTCTCGTTGTACGTGGTTATTTTTAATGAAAAATAGAACTGAATTGTTTTCCATTTTTGAGCAATTTTATAAAGAAATTAAAACCCAATTTGGAGTTTCCATTCGTACTTTAAGAAGTGATAATGCACGCGAATATTTGTCTCATCAATTTCAAAATTTTATGGCCTCCAACGGTATTTTACACCAAACGACATGTCCTCATACACCTTAGCAAAATGGGGTAGCCGAACGCAAAAATCGGCATCTCATTGAAACCACACGAACCTTACTTCTCCATGGCAATGTTCCATTCCGTTTTTGGGGGGATGTAGTCTTAACGGCATGCTACCTTATTAACCGTATGCCATCTTCTGTCCTTGATGGCAATATCCCCCATTCGGTCCTTTTTCCCCATACCCCTCTTCACCCATTACCACCTCGTGTCTTTGGGTCCACGTGTTTTGTTCACAATTTATCCCCCGGTTTGGACAAATTGTCAGCTCGGTCGCTCAAGTGTGTCTTTCTCGGTTATCATCGGTCTCAGAAAGGTTACCGTTGTCATTCTCCCACACTACACCGCTACGTTACATCAGTTGATGTTACCTTTTTCAAGTCTGTACAATATTTTAAACCTACCCATATAGCTATTGAGCCTTATCAGGACATCACTCCCGAACCTCCTCAAGTAGTTATTGAGCCCTATCAAGACATTAATCCTGAACCTCCTCAGGTAGTTATCCCTCTCCCACCCACTCAGATTCCTATAGAACCTGCCGAGTCTACCCCCCAACCTCCACAACCACTACAAACATATCAGCATCGTCGTTTATCCTCGGTTGTGCCTGTTCCTGCTCCCATTACAGACTCTCCTCCGACGCCACCTCCAGATCCGGCCCTACCATCTGAGCCTGACCTTCCCATTGCTCTTCGTAAGGATACTCGCACCACCCGTAATCCCTCTCCTCATTATATTGATTTGTGTTATCATCGTCTTTCACCATTACATTACACTTGTTTGTCCTCCTTGTCTTCTGTTTCTATTCCTAAAACTACAGGTGAAGCATTATCCCACCCTGAGTGGAGGCAAGCAATGTTTGATGAGATGTGTGCTCTACAAAGCAGCGGTACTTGGGAATTGGTACCCCTACCTCATGGGAAGTCGGTAGTTGGGTGTCGTTGGATTTATACAGTGAAGGTTGGTCCTGATGGTAAGATTGATCGATTTAAGGCTCGTTTGGTAGCCAAGGGATATACTCAGATTTTTGGGTTGGATTACAGTGATACATTCTCACCGGTTGCCAAAATGGCATCTGTCAGACTATTTTTCTCCATTGCAACAATTAAACACTGGCCCCTACATCAGCTTGACATTAAAAATGCATTTTTGCACGGTGATCTTGCAGAGGAGGTGTATATGGAGCAACCACCTGGATTTGTTGCTCAGGGGGAGTCTTCCAACATGGTTTGTCGGCTACACAGATCCCTTTATGGTCTTAAACAGTCTCCTAGAGCTTGGTTTGGCAGATTCAGCTCGGTGGTACAAGAATTTGGTATGATCCGCAGTGAAGTCGATCACTCTGTATTTTATCATCACTCAGCTCAAGGGTGCATCTATCTTATTGTTTACGTGGACGACATTGTTATAACTGGGAGTGATCAGCAAGGAATACTCCAGTTAAAACAACATCTCTCAAATAAATTTCAGACTAAAGACCTTGGCAAACTTCGTTATTTTCTGGGTATTGAAGTCGCTCAATCTAAGGATGGTCTTGTAATTTCACAAAGAAAATATGCTATGGATATTCTTGAAGAAACTGGCCTACTAAATGCCAAGTCAGTTGATACTCCTATGGATCCGAATGTCAAACTCCTACCCAATCAGGGGGAGCCTCTATCAGATTCAGGAAGATATAGGAGATTGGTTGGAAAATTAAACTATCTCACAGTCACTCGTCCCGACATTTCCTTTGCTGTCAGTGTGGTAAGTCAGTTCTTAAACTCTCCTTGCCAAGAACATATGGATGTTGTAATTCGGATTCTTAAATACATCAAAAATGCACCTGGAAAAGGTCTCATTTATGAAGATAGAGGACATACTTAGATAATTGGCTACTCAGATGTTGATTGGGCAGGCTCACCCATAGACAGACGATCAACTTCTGGGTATTGTGTACTCATAGGAGGAAATTTAATATCTTGGAAGAGTAAGAAACAAAATGTTGTTGCAAGATCCAGCGCTGAGGCAGAATACAGGGCCATGGCACTAGTAACATGTGAACTCATCTGATTGAAACAGTTACTGAAAGAACTTCAATTTGAAGAGACCAACACAATGACACTAATATGTGATAATCAAGCTGCATTGCACATTGCCTCAAATCCTGTTTTTCATGAAAGAACCAAGCATATTGAGATTGACTGCCATTTTGTTAGAGAAAAGATTGAATCAGGTGACATCATCACCAGCTTTGTCAAATCCAATGATCAGTTAGCAGATGTGTTTACAAAGTCATTGCGAGGTCCTAGAATTAGTTATATATGTAACAAGCTAGGTGCATTTGATTTATATGCTCCAGCTTGAGGGGGAGTGTTAAATATTATATATTAGAGTGTAAATAATATATATATATGGGCTGTAAGTAAGTATTCTGGCCCGTTAGCATTATTGTAAATTAGGGTTATTCAACACCCTGTGTCTATATAAAGAGATTCCGCTGTGTAGTTGAAAAATACGGGTTATTCTATATGTCTCTCAATACTCTTTATATTCAACACTATGTATAAGAAAATTCAACTATTTAAGTATCAGAAAAAAATCACGTGTCCTTAAATAAACAATTAAATACCTGAAGACTGTGAAATGGATCGTTACTTGCATCCTTTAATACGAAGAAAATTTAAGCTTGTCTATTTTTTGAATATTTGCAATTTTTATGTTCCCTAGATGGGAAAAGGAGTAAAAAAATATATGCAAAGAAATTGATTATACCTGTTTAGAGTACATTGCATAGTCTTACAATTTACATATGTAATAGGAACTCGCGGACTTAACTTCCATATAATAAAAGCTTATAAAAAAAAATTTATGTATAATAATAAAAATGTGTCAAGGTAATCAGCGAGAAATGCACTTCAGACCATAACGTATGCATATAAGCACTAGAGTCTATAATAAATGGCCACAAATGAATCAATCTACTCACTGTTTTAGGATTCGAATCCAAAATTTTATGTATCAATGTCTTTGCGCCAGCAGAAAACCAGAATGGGCAAACAAACTCTGCAGCATTGATCTACAAGTACAAATGACAATGAAAAAACAACAGCAAAGTCAAGAGCAAAGTCAACAGCTGACTATTAACCAGCAGCACGCTCCTCAAATAAAATTCAGCACACTTATAAAAGGCTCCTAATGGTATCTAATAAGATATTTAGGAGGATCAATTAAGTTTTCACTATTAAGAAGCTCTATTAGATAATAAGCATAAGCATAAAAAACATGTATCTTATCCATTCATATTATACAATACAACACATAAGGAACTACTAGGTATGGATGGTACAACAAAGAGAGATTAAAGTCACTGGACCTTTTCTTCAATTTGGAAATTTTACTGTAACCAATGGAACTGTGTTAACTTAGCAATTCATTTGTATGTTTATTTACAAACTCATACTTTAACTACCAGATGAGTGCTAATATTCTTGTTTCTTAATTTTTTTTGAGATTTTTCCATGACAAGGGTCGGTTCAAGATTTAAAACGCAAATAAAAAAGAGTAGTAAAAAATATGGTTATGATGCTACCATTGTTGATTAATTAATAATTACATCATGTTTTTTCCACTAGTTTTCTTTTATCTATAGTTACATTCATTACTGACATTTTCCTTCTTCTTTCTAGCTTTTTTTTGGTTTCTACTTAGAGGTTATAAGGGAAAGGCAGATATTACCCTTCTAAACAACGTTGGAAGGTCTACCTCCTCAAAAGGAAGATATCCAGCCATTAGAACATATAAAATGACTCCACATGACCATACATCAGCTGCTGCACCATCATAACCTTGATTGCTGAGCACCTAGTAATTAAGAATGGCAAGAGACTAATATGAGCAACAGATAGACACAATAATTAAGAATGACATTAGACTTGTGTATAATCAATTTTACCTCAGGGGCAACATAATTTGGGGTCCCACATGTGGTGTAAAGAAGGTCATCACCCTATAAGAGAGAGAATGAGAGAGAGGTAGAGAGAAAAAGAAAGACATTAGTTCTGAAGAAAATAAAACCAATATATTATTTTTCTTAAGACAATAAATTATGTTCTGGCATCATCGCTTATGAGTAGAGTACATTCTTACCTGCTTAGTCAATGCACTCAATCCAAAGTCAGAAACCTTCAAATTTCCATAAGCATCAAGTAGAAGGTTTTCGGGCTATTAAAAGAAAGAAAAAATAATAGATCAAGATAAAAACATAACTTGGTTAAAGCAATTACAGCAAAAACATTATAATGATCATATATAGTATATCTCGTCTTTCACCTTCAAGTCTCTATGGTACACACTCTTTTTATGACAATGAGCAACAGCATCTATAAGTTGTTGAAAGTAGCGCCTAGACTCATTTTCAGAAAGCTTTCCCTGCTGAACCTACAGATCCAGAAGGGGTGCAATTGTAAATATAAATATAAAACAAAATCAAATATCTTCCCAATCAAACCACTGACAGTAATTTGTTAGTGTCTCGTCAATGTCAGACTTGGGAACTATCGAAGTATAGAAGAATAGACCTCTAATATATCTCGTATAATGTAAGCACGAAAAATCTTACAATTTTATCATATAACTCTCCTCCCATTACAAACTCCAGGATTATGTAGATCTTGTTCTGGCTGGCCAAAACCTAAAATTTGTAAGTAATGTTAGAAACACAATATGAAAAGAAAGAAATGCAATGAAACTCCATTGTGTATTGGGATATGTATACACACCTCATGCAATCTGACTATATTAGGGTGCCTGACAATCTTCATAATGGATATCTCTCTTTTAATCTGTAGCATGTTTCAATTTTCCAGTTAGAAAATCTAATAGCGAAAAGGAGGTAATAATTATGATAAGTATTGACAATAACAAAATACATCATTATTTTGCCTAAATGCAGAGCCAGGCACATAGAGATAGAAATAGGACTTTGACTAAATATTCAACATAAGATCCACAAACAGACAATATTGTTATGAAATGCTTTTCAGATTTTACTGGATGAAGACAAAATTATTGTATAACAGCTACACACTAGAATTGCTATGTATTTCCACCTCTACTGCAAATTTTACTGTCAGCTTTCAGCTCCATAAACAGTTTTAACCACCATGCAGCCATATTTGTGTTGGCTTATAACTCTGTGAAAGCATTAATAGACTAATGTATACTCCTATAGCATTTTAATGTTCTCTTAGATTTTTTACATTAACTGAAATGACATAATTTCATCATTTAGATTATTTGCTTTGCCTTGTGATGATTCTAAAACAAACCATTAAAGCATGTTTAATTAAATGAGCATTCCTGCAATCATGGAAATAGTATTTGATCGCAAAAGTGAAGGAATACATATTCCTTTTACCCAAAAATAGCTGTAAAAATGGCTCAACCCATCTAACTCACTTGATTTATTTCCAAAATCCTTTTGGGACCAAGCCGTCTTTTATTAGACCCAAAAAATGCCAGTTCGACATAAAAATCATACATTAGCTTTTTTTTTTTTTGTTGAAAACACATTACTTTTCTTCTTCTTTTTAATCAATTATACCATATACCATACTAAACATAGACATAATGGAGTCATCCGTCGATTCTCTTCTAAACCAAACAAAACACAAGATTGTAACGTTCCATCTCATTTCATTCCTTAAAAATCACGAAATCCAACCAATAACCAAGCATGATCTCAGGTATAATGATCATGCTCTTTATCTCTAACTTTAATTTATTATCATTCATTTCCATTAAAAATATGATTTAGTAAACATTTAAAGAAAGAGTAGACCTCGTGCTTTATCAACAATATGAATTTCCAGGAACACTAACATCAATAAACTATCAAGCACGATCCAAAACATAAATACTATTAACAATATAGTTGAAATTGAAATTAATGTTATTCTCATAGCTTTAGAAAAGGAAAAAATTGGGACCTGGTCAACCATTTTGTGCTTGAGAATAGTGGTCTTAGCCATGACTTTAATAGCAACACTTTTCCCTGTCTCAGAGTCTTTTGCAAATTTAACCTTAGCGAATGTACCTTCGCCAATAGTTCTACCAACTTCATACTTTCCGATCTTTTTCCTCACTTTCTTCATATTATTTTTCAACGATCATTTACAATTCGAAATTCAAAGAAATGACCTAGAAACACAAATTGACTCGTGAATTCCCAACGCGAAATTGTTAATAGCTACAAATCAAGGTCGAGTTTGTTACTCGGTTTTAACTATAAGAGGAAGAGTAATCTGGAACGCGATGCTCGAAAATCAAACTATAGCTTGCTTTGATGAAGAAAAAAAAAAAGAGAGGAAGGATGGGCAAAACAGTTGGGATGAGAAGGGAATTGGAATATACTAGAAAAGTGGAAACGATAGAAACCCGTGCATGTGAGAAATTTGAATTGAAGTGAAGTGAAGCTTCAATAACAAACAACAAGAGAAGAGAGTCACAGAGAGGATAAATAACAAACAACTCCACCGCTTCCTTATTTAGCATTGGAATTTGGGGATAACCGTGCCACTTAAAATCAAACTCTTTAATTTAAATTTAGTATTTAGAATTGTAAAATAAAATGTATTTTTTAAATTGTCCTATCAAAATCGAACAACTATTAATATTTTTTATTATGTATAAATACAAAATGAGTATTAGATACCATATGTAATGTATATCCAATATGATGTTTCCAGAGCAAGCACTTGGAATTTAGTTTAACAGCACAAGAGCAACAATGATTCATCCAAACTTGTGTAAGAGCTTAAAATATCAGAAAAACAGAAAGTGCACCAAAAGCAAAAACATATATAAATATAACATTTTCGGAAAAAGCATATCTAACACGGATACTTCTTTTCAACCTTGGAATTCATCGTGCAAATTGCAACACAAACAATAGTTAACTAACTGTTAGAAATTAAGACAAGGGCTTTAAGTGTCAAAAACAAATAATTTACTTCTTACTTGGCAAAGAAAAAGGTACAAATTAAAATTGCCTGTTAGTTTAGTTTTTGGGAGTGCAAGACTTTTATAATTCTTTTGATAAACAAAATAAAAATAAAAGAGGACGGTATCATGTTTTTTTTTTCAATTAAAATAATTAAAAGCATGATGGGCCTACAAAAAAGAAAAACTCAACTATGCAACCTGAAAAACAATCGGTCCAATTACAAGTTGAGTATACCCAACTCATACACATTAAAGATTAAACAATGAGCACGAATGGCAGTGAGAGCACTCATTAGTCATTAGTAGCATTATGATATCATGTTTTAAATGAATGTTTGATGAGCCATGATCATATAGACAATGGTCACGACACTCTATCTTTTGTCTCTCTAATTAAAAAATCACCATAATATCATAAGAAAATATAAAACGATTGAAACAAGGGCAATTGTATTATTAATATAATCTGAAAAATATATAAAATATGTAAATCAGTTTAATTTAAAATTGTTCGATGAATAAAATACCATTTTATAACAAAAAAAATTACGCTTTGGTTATTTAAGTCGGTTTATAAATTTTATTTTAATCTCTTTAACTTTTTATCACATTATTATCTCTTAGACTATAGTTAAATATTTTAAAATAAACGAAATACACCGAAATAGATTAAAAATAAATTGGAATTAAATAATACAGAATATTTATTCTATTATTTAGAAATTTTACTGTAGAATAAAATAAAATTTCTATTCTAAATTAAGATACTTTCTTTTGAAAAAAAGTAAAACTAAAATCACTAACACATAAATAACTTTTTTATATCTATGCATCGCAGTGTATAGATTTACTTCGTAGACAATTCAGGCCTAAAATTGTGCAGCAAAGTAGATCAAAATTATGTGGCAAAGTTGGAATTAAATTGATGTAGAATGTGATTTGTGGCAAAGTGTTGCTTGTGTCGAAATCGAACTCGAAAAGGAACTGTTATTTTTGTTGTAAAATTATAATTGGGATAGCTGGTAATTAATTATTTAAGTGGTTTGATTATATACACTTTAAATTGGGAAGAATGGAAAAAATTAAAAATAACAAATGATATATAAAAATAACTTTAAAAAGTCAAAACTGTAATATATATATATATATATATATATATATATATATATATATAGACGTGGAGGACACATATTAACTGAAAACAGTATTTTATTATGAAATATGAGAGAAAAAAAATCGAAGTATTCCGATGAAATAAACGGTTCAGATTTATTTGGTTTAAAATGTATAAGCAACTTTGTATTTCTTCATCCATGCCTCCACCAGCGGTTTGGTTTTGTGGCTACCCCTAGGTCGCCTCATAGATGGATTGTATGAGTAAGTTCAATATCAAAAGGTTGGAAAAGGAAGACTATAATATATGTTCGGAAGAGACATGAGATGGTGGACGATACTAACAATATAATGGTGTAAATCTTAAAGGTGGAGATCTTCATTTAAAAAAGTTCCAAAATTTCATAATGTATATACAATTGCCGACAACTAAGTAATTAATTCAATTGAGTGGAGTTAATGATTTCAATTAGTGATGTCTACACAGAAGACAACTAAAGGGGGTCTTTCTAAAACTAAAAGACAACACCTTTCATTTTTTGTATGAAGACGATAGTAGCTATGAGAGGAAGAAGAACGAATGCGAATGCGAATGCGATATTTTAAGTTAATTATGAGAAAAAGAAGAAGCAAATTGTTCGAGTATAAAAAATAAAAAATAAAAATAAAAATAAAAGTTTGTGCAAAAATACTTCTTTAAATTTATCTTAATTATCTCGGTCGTCTTTTAAATTTATTTTATTTCGATTTAGTATTTAAGTTAAATTTAGTTTTTACAATTAGTTAGTTATCTCAATTTTGTTAATAATTAGTTCGACTCAAAATTTCTTATCATTAAAAATTTTGTCTAATGTTGCAACAATATGTCTCTCGTATTAATCATTTAAAAAATATTCATCAAATCTTATAAATTGTTTATATTTTTTAATTGCATCTATAATAATTTAAACAAATGTATATCCTTAAAAATAATGTAATAAATGTCTATCAACATACTCAATGTATTTAACTTCTTTTTTTATGACATTTTGATTACATCTTAATATTTAATGACAGTAATTCAATAAAAATTTCAAACTTAAAAGAACACGTGAATAATTTAATATATCTTATAGACTAATAGTGCATATCAATTATAACTTAAATGATTAAATCGGGAAGAAAAAAAACTTAAATAACTTAAATTAAAATTGAACAAAAATACTATTTTTACCATTTTTTAATAACCATAACCAGAGCATAACCTGCCACACAAAAATATATAAGTTTAAACTGTAGTGGTTAATTTGTATGCATTTTCAACAATTCACAAAAATGACCTGAGACACACCTCAATTGACATACTTCTACTTTATAAACACTATTATTGTGTGTCATTTCTCTTATATATAAAACTTTTTTTTTACTACTCTATAATAATACATTTTACTTAAAAAAAAAATGAGTTCATGACCATCAACACTCCTTTTCGAGTAAAAATATCAACTATGCCATTTTTTTTTTCTTAAATTTCAAGGTTTGATGTTAAAATAATTTCAATTTACTTGTTCTATTTTTGTTTTAAAAAATTGTAAATATAATCCAAACATGTATATTGTAAATGTAATAAGTAGACCATAAATGTAATCTACACATGTATATTGTAAAAGTTATTTCGAATAACTTTTAAAATTTAAATATTGATTCACAATGGACCATCCATCAATATATATAATTTTATAATGATATATATATATATATATATATATTACTCCGTCTCAAAATATCAATTATTTTTTTAAATTTTTTAGTTAATATTTTAGTACCAAATAATATATATAAAATTATAAGGTAGACCATTTTGATGAGCGAGCCATTGTAAATAATATTTAAAAGTTATTTGAAATTTTAATAGGACATTCTCCCGAAGTATAATTTAAGAACTCTCATTGTCTTTGTAATTGAGACTTTGGCTCGCGTCAATTCGAGAAAAGTTAAATTTTAAAAGACGTATTCATTTTTTAACGGGTCGTTGTCTCTTCCTAAAAAATAAAACTTATACCTCTAATGAATGTCTTCAATTATTGTTGGTGTGTTTAAAAAACTTTTAATTTTTAATCTAAGAAAGACCATCTATAATATCAAAAAAAGAAGAATATATATATATATATATATATTTATTTATTTATTTATTTATAACAACAAAAAACACCATTTGATTGAAAAGTTAATATTATATAGAATATTGTGTAAAATTTTGCATAAATTTAAAATCATTTGATTGATGATTGAGACTCGTAAATATTAACAATATTTAATAAAAATATATAAAATATTTATTTTAATATATCTTAATAATATATCAAATGGTTTTATATTTTTTTTTTAAATTTCACACCATAGGTCTATATGATATAATTTTTCAATCGAACGATGTATTTCACAAGAGCTCTATATAATATAAATTTTCAATTTAATGATAGATTTTATAAAATTCTATCGGTTAAAAGATTATTGAATGGTGTAATGTATTAAACTTTGTTTGGTTTTTTGGTTTTCAGATAAAGTGAGAAGGGAAATGATCAAACAGAGAATACATGACAATCAACATTCGTCACTTGTTTGTAGAGATCACAAAACGAGTCAATAAGACACATTTTGATTTCCCCTACAATCTATCCTCCTACTATAGAAAAAGTGTACCCCAACTCTAGTTGATAGATTAAAACTAAAACTTTAGCCCACCTGAATTGGTAGGTTAGAGAATTGATCTGCCGTTATCAAAAGCAATTAAACTGAACGGAATGTATTGACTTTTAGAAGAATTAATTGGTAAAAATAAAAAATATGTCAAAATTATTGACTTAAAATTCAATATAGTCCAAAAAGTATTATAGAAACAGTAAAACTTTAAATTATCCCGAGTCTAGCGAGAAAATAACCAAAAATAAATTTTAAAGTTAATTAAACATGCTACCCTATCCCATCTTTTCCAGAGATCAAGCACAAACAAACAATTTAAATGATAAAATTCAAAATTATTCAAACGAGTCAATTTAAGTGATCAGCAAAAGTATTATTGTGTTTTAGAAATTTCATAATTGTATATGAGTATTTTTAATTTTTTAGTGGGTTCCATGTTAAAAGGCTTTTCTGTCTAATATGCCAAAAAACAGGAAACATTAATTGGAACAAAAAGACGAAAAAGATTTTTTATTTATGGTTCCTTTCGTTCAAAGATAGTTTTGCTGTTGTTCTCAACTGGTAAAAGACAAAAACGCCCTTTTATTAAAAAAAACCTACATTTCAAAGCTCGGATGAACTTTTTCAATTCGTTGGGACGAACCTACAAAATGTTAGGCATACAACCGGTGGCAGCCATATGCATATAGATATAACTTAGTTTGATAATTGAAATGAAGTACAGAAAAATTAAGAGTGTGGTCTCTATTCTCAACATAATTATCATAGACAAATACTTACAACTAATAAATTTAATAGAAAATACTCAACAATACTTATCAATGTGAATATCAATAGAAGAAAAGTTATAATTAATATTTTAATTTTAGAGATTATATTAAATTATTATTAATATAAATACTATAACAATACAATTTTAGAGACAATTTTAGTAATAATTTACTAATTTTTAGTCAAATTATAGATTTTTTTTATTTATTTAAAAGATTAAGATTCGTTTAAGAGTTTATAAAGATGAAAATGACTTTAAAAAGAGAGTAAAAGAGAAAAAAAATAAAGTTTAAAGAGTGAATAGTCATATTTATATTTTTAAATGTAACTGTCAATTAAATTAATCATTGAATTTTACAAATATATATTTAAAATTGTAAGATAGATATCAGAACAATTAATATTTAAATTTTTATCGTTAAAAATTATAATACGTTATGTTAATTGACTATTTAACTATTTTCAGTTGATCTCATATCAATATATTCACAACGTAAATTTATTTTCTTATGAATTTCAAATCATTCATAGACTAATTTATCCATACACAATTATAATTACTTACAAATTTATCTCTGAGATAATTAAATTCCATCAATAAACTTGTATCGGAAAAAATAACAACGACTTAAATAAATTATATATATTTAATTACAATGCAATAATAAAATATTTAACAATTTAAAAAAATTAATTAATATTTTATATTTTAATAGATGTTTTAACTAATTCACAAAATTTAAAAAGATTAATTTAATCAATATTTATAATTTTAAAGACTAATTTACGAATATTGAAACAAACTTTTAATCTTATTTGAGATAAGAGGGCTAAATTGGGAATGAAAGAAAAATAAATACCAACGGCCCAAAATATCTGAGTCCTGCTCAGGAGCCAGTGATAATGTAGTTCCTGGTTGCTGATATCACGAAATCATGATTGCACGGCGAAATGACATGAATGTCCTCAGAGGGACCCATGAGATTCTCCACGGGAGGTGGTAAGGCAAAACCCATAAACATTTGTCCAAACTCCAAACCCAATTCGAACGCGACCCCAACGATTCACAGCCTCACCAGTCAACACACTTGAAAAATCTACTCTCCTATCTCTCTCATCCACAACAAAACCACCCACTTACTATATTTCATCTGATTTTTTTATTTCACGCGGGAAACGAAAGGGAATCCATTCATCACCACGGTCCAATTCAATCCAACGGCTTCAAATCTCAACCAAGGGTCCCATCTCACGTGATATCAGCATGATTGGAGCTAAAATAGAATGGATCTCTTAATGAATAATCAACGGTTGAGACCAATTCCTACCTTCTTCTATAAAATTAAATTCCATAGCCAAGTTGTGCTTCATTGATCTGTGTGAGCAATGACTATGCTTCAAATTTTCTCAGTTTTTTAGGGTTTCAAAGGGGGAAGAACAAAACCAGATTGATTCATTACCATAGCCAGTCATTACAATGCTTCTACGAAGCTCATCAACGCCGGTTATGAATCCATGGCTTCCACACTCAATCTTAAAGGATTCATCTCCTGAACGGGAAATTCTTCCCCGGATCCCGAAATCCCGATCCGTTACTCTCTCTGCGTCGTCGTCGAGTTCGATATCTCCGATTTCCAGTTCAGTTAACAAAATTACTAGAGCACTTTCGGAAACCGATCTATCCGCGCCGCTCAATCAGAAACCTTTCCACCGCCGCCAATTCGACGAGGACGAGGAAGAAAGCAGAATCGGCAGTTTCGGTTCTCGTTCCAGAACGGCGTCGTTCGGTTCCGCTTTGTGTTCATTCTCTGAATTGGACGAAGAAAAGAGTGAATTCGATTCCAGAGACGGTGGTTTGGCGCGTGTTTTAGTTGAAGGTGGAGGTGGTGGTGGATACGACAAAAACGACGGAGGAATTTCTCGATTCGGTGATTCAAATCATGGAAATGATAGCACCGACGTCTATTACCGTACAATGATCGAAGCCAATCCTGAGAATCCACTTTTTCTTAGTAACTACGCAAAGTACTTGAAAGAAGTAAGTGTGAAGTTCAAACTTTTTACCTGAACTTCTATTTTAAGACACTTGTGTTGATTTTTTGGAATGATGATACAGGTTCGTAGGGACTATGTGAAAGCTGAAGAGTATTGTGGAAGAGCGATATTGGCTAATCCAAATGATGGTAACGTTCTTTCACTTTACGCAGATTTGATATGGGAGTGTCATAAAGATTCATCTCGAGCTGAGAATTATTTTGATCAAGCAGTTAAAGCAGCACCTGATGATTGGTAATAATGATTTTCTTTGCTAAAATATGATTATATTTGAATAAATTGAATTGAATTATTGTTGTTACTATTATTACTGTTGTTATATTATTATGTGAATAATGAGTTAATGAAATGGTGTTTTGTTGTTGCAGTTATGTTCTAGCATCCTACGCACGTTTTCTTTGGGATGCTGAGGAAGAAGAAGATGAAGTTGAAGAAGATTCATCTGAAAAATCTTTTGGTTTCTTCAATGGAGTTGCTCCATCACCTCTTCCGCCATTAGCTGCTGCTTCTTCTTAAATTATGTCCTTTGGTGGTTTTTGGCTTTTCAGTCTTACGAGTTTCTAACCTTGTTTATATTAATTAACTATTATTACCTTAATAATTAACCTTCCTTTCGTCATAATATTTTTGGTCAATGAAAATACCTGTAATATACAATAAAAGATGGGGGTTTCTCTTTTTTTGTTCTTCTTGAATTGTGGTGTGTAGCTGTATTATTGTGTTTGGAATAAGGATGTTCGTATTTTTTGGGGTTATGTATTCCCACTTGTAGGCATTAGATGGCAGATTTTGATTTTCTTACGGCAGCTGGCATAACTTAAGGACAAATCAAAATTCGAACGTATATTAGATGTCGAATAATATGTTTATAAATTGAGCATTTGTTGCCTCGTGTTTTATTGTGAAACTCACCATGATAAATCCGACCATTACTAATTCAACCTTTAAAAACGTGCAGAACCTTTTAGGACCGGCTTTATTGAAAAGTACTTTTTAATTCAAAAGTGTTATCAATAAAATTCATAATAAATATGCTTTATACAATTACTGCTTTGTTCAATGAATAAATATTGGTTTTAATTTTGGAAATAAAAAATAATATTAGTTTTAATTTAATACTCCATGAATAAAAATCTTCAAAAATTGTACATCATCGGGTCCTTGTTATAAGAAACAAAACCCTTTTATTTAATACTTCTATAAATTTAAATTTATTCTATGAAAATCCATATATTAATTGTTCATGATTCCACTCATTTATATACATCCTTAAAATCGTTAATATATTTGAATCATTTTCAAATAAAAATATTCAATGACTATGATTCAAACAAAACCAAAAAAGGAAGGCAATAGTTCCTATTGAAAAGCAATATCAGCACTTCAACATATAAGGAAAGGGGAAACCAAAACAGATTATTATATGTTAATAAAATTAAAACAAGTGATCAATTCACAATAAGAAAAGTAACACATAGCAATAGAAAAAGGAAACCAAATGAAAAGCAATTAATAAACTATTTTTTTTTTTTACAATAATTAATGTCAACTCTAAAAGACATACATGAATTCGTAAATAACCAACCCAAGTATTTTCCGGTTTCGGAAAGAAGCTCTAACGTCTAGAATAGAGCTAACAATATTCATCTGACCCTAGCCAACATTTGTACTAAAGAACACATCTTACTTCTAATACACAATTTTATGAACATCGAAGACTCTCTTCATAACTCTAGCTTCCCCATCCATGACACTGAAAAATAAAAAGGAATCATCTATGGAAGTCTCCTCACGCTATAACTTGAGAGAAATATGCAGGGCGGTCAACCCTTTTGAGCACACAATGAAAAAGTAAGGGGAATTAATAGTGTAAAACATATTTTCATTATTTTAGGTTTTAGGAGAAATCTACCAGAATGGGATGCTTTGGATGGATTCTACTCCACATTTTAGATTCTTTAAATTGGAATAGAGTAGCTTTTAATGAATTTAGATTTCGTTGGTGTTGATATTTATCAAAGGTTCTTGTGGTCGTTGTTTGTTCTATATACTCTTTTTTCTTTGTTTGGATTTTGATCCTAATGATTTTTTATTTAATAATATTTCTAGATGATAGTAGGATGTTTTGATTTGTCATGCGATGTTTTTACACTGTTGTTTTAAAAAAATATCAACTTAACTCCATCATTTTGTTTTCAAAATTAACTTTTAAAACTAAAAACACAATACCAACAAAAGCTCTTAAAATTCTACCAGATCTTAAATTTCATTCCCAGTTTACAGATTCATTACATTTTATATATCTAGAAATTTCCTACAACAGTGTCCATATTTCACATGATTTAGCACTCAAAACATTAGACAACTAATATAAAACTAAAAAAACCTTCACAATATCCAGAACCAACCAAGAACAGAACCACCAACCAAGCCAAATCCGAGGAACGCGGTCATCACAATAGCAGACAACTCTGATTCAGAAAAAGGCACTGACTTAGGAGCTAGAATCATAAGAACACTTGTAAGGTATCCATTGGTAAATCCCAACAGAAATGTCAGAACCACCATTGGCAATTCTGTTTTCAACCAATTGGGTCCATGAAGACAAACTATAAAAAGTGGATAGAATAGTAGTCTTGCTGTAGCAGCGCATATAGAACTTTTGATATATTGAGGAACATAGAAAGCAGTTAATGATTTCCCCATCAAATCGGCTAAATTGTAAACTGTTATCAGTATAATAGGATACCAATCCTTCAGAATCGCGGATTTGACATCTTCTGCTATAAATCCAGGGAAAATAGACAATGTTACTATATAGATTATGAAGATTCCAAAAGCTGGCCCTTTAATTTTCCCTGCCACTGTACAGAATTTTGTCCTTGAGCATAGGGTATTATCCTGAAGTAGACTTTGATGATACTGCTGCATGATTTGTAACTTGTGCTGCAAGTTACTAAAGATAATGCAGCATAGGAGGAAAGCTATCGCTACCATGAAGTACAAGTGAGCACTTATTTTGAGACCCTTTGGGGTTTGAGGTAGCGATGCTTTGGTTATTATCCTCAATATTGAAATTATTATACCTGTCAACCAGAAAAGACTTTTGTTATATAAGAACAAAATTTGACAGCAACTTAGTTTCAATTTTGAAATTGAATTATCTCTTTATTGATTACATTGATTCAATTTACTGCAGAAATTGCTTTAGATGCTACATCATTACTTGTAAAAACTAAGAGGCTATCAAATTTCAGTCCCTCCTACAGAATAATAAATCAAGAAAAGCAGCTTGAAAGATCTGTCACGGCTTCAAAATTCTTTAATCAGTAGTATTTATATTGAAAGTCGCCGGTGAAGTAAGTTTGGTGTAGCCTCATTTTACCAAATGGATAGGATAAATTATAGATAATAGATGAAAGAATATGCTAAATACATAAACGATATCTCGTTAGACAAATTAGAAAAATGATGGATCTAGAAATTTTGAGTTACATAGATAATATGCATGAATCAATTCAAGTAATGGTATCAAATAAACTATATGATATATCATAGTATAATAAATTGTATATACTAGGAAAAATGCCTTCATAATGGTAGCTTGGATCCACCCCTTCTCTGGAATCTGCTTTCATTTTTCAACCTTAACCTTGAAAGAATAAAATACTCATTGTGGTATTGTTTAAAATTGTTTTATATCATGTATGCTTCATCCTAGGCAAAAAAGTTATTCCTCAGAATTTGTTCAAATAAGGATAACATGATCTACATATTGCATATAATAATGCAAAAACTAAAAAGGAAAGTAAAATTGAACTTTGAGGGAACATCTATATAAACAATTGCCTTATAGTTTATACCTGAAGAAGCAGTTCCAGCAAAAACAGCTTGCATATACTGTTTTGGAAGTTTTCCTGCTGATCCAATCAAACTTCCACCAACCAACCCATCTGCTAAACCACATATTACAACAGCTGCCACTGTCATGCCATAAGCACCACTTGGTCTCTCTTTGGTGTTACTTGAAGCCCAATCGATGACAGGAGCTACCATTAGAGACATGACAAACATAGAGAATCCTAAGTTCATTCTCAACCTTAGTGTTGTTTTACTCCAACCTCCCCAACTCATCATCACAAGAAGAACAAACACAGACGAAACCATATAAGCCACTGAGAAAACCTTTTCAATGTGGTTATTTGGATATAAATAAGCAAAATAATCAACTGCTGTTATAAATGCATTCCAAGGAAGCAAATTTCCAGCTCCAAGCAAGAAATGAATTATGTAAGCAACTCTGTAAGCATCCCTTGTTTCAATCGGATCACTCGATACCAGCTTAACGGCTTCCATTTTTTTTCTTTCTCACTAGCTTATAGCATTCGTAGCATATACTATTACTAGTACTAGTATACGGCTATATATTTGCAAAAAATTTAGCTTAAAATTATTTTTGCAAGATGTTTGGCTTTTAAGACAAGTGGGCTAGTACTACTAGTTCTAATTAAGGTAAAGCTAGTTTGAGACTAGTAGAAAAGCTCTTATAGGACTCATACATATATATACACACAAAGATTTGATTGATGGGGTTGGACTTGAGAATTGATATGCTTAATGTATGAATAAGAAAAATTATGCTTTGTGGGGACACAAATGGATGGGTGAAATTAGATATACCATATGGTGACACAGTCACACACGTGTAAGATGTCTTGGAAACTGTACTTTTTACACATTTTAACATAAAATTGGATGCTTCATATTCATGACAAGTTTTTGAAGTCTTAGTAGTGTACAACAAGTTGCAAAAACTTTAGTACAAATTTGAAATGAATGTAGATCATATGATAATGTATTTTGACATTGATTAATGGCCCCTCTCAGTGAGATTATACTATATAGTCAATGGCCTCATGGAGAGGAGCATAGAAAAAGGAGGGTTTGTCAAGCGTGATCATTTATAAAAGAAAATGGGCCCTTGAAGCTTAATTATGAGTTTAACTCTGCATAATTTGATACTGTTTAGATAATTTACATACAGTGAATTTAGATTAATCAATAATCAATCATGTATTCCCCACCTCTATCTTTATGCATGTCATGTTGATTATCAGTTGCCCTTATCCAAGGCTTTTTTTGATGATGCTACTAGTTATTGTCCATGAATATTTTCCAATTAACCTTAATTACATTCTCTTAATAGTATCCAATTAATTAAAGTAAAAACAATTTTGTACCTCTCTTAGATAAGGCACATACATAAATACAACATTTTGCTGTTATAGTCTAAAACAAACAAAGTGGCATGGTTGAAATCATGAAATTTTGCAGGCATATATTTAATTTATATATTTTGGTCAACTATATGAAAGATAGTATGTGGAGATTTTTCTTTATAATGTCATATAGTCAGTGGAGAAGGCAAAAATTACCCAATGATAGTGATTGCTACAAGACTTGAACCTAACAATGTGAAAGTACAAACTTGGATGGACATCAATTATCAACTATAAAAAAGAGTAGTTACTATGTATTGCAATTATTTGATACAAGTCAAGTTTAATTTTTAATTTGTTTTCATTTTTTGTTTCTGCCATTTTTCTTAGTTTTTTTTTTCTCAGTATAATTAGTAATCATTCTGAGGTGATATTTTTTGGCTCAGACAATGATGTGAAATTGAGTCATTGATACAGAATAAAGATTCAATTATTAACCAATGAAGCATATTATTGGTTTGGAAACTATTAATAATGTGAGTGAGAAAATGACAAAAGTAACTATTCATGGTAGTTTTGACAATCTATAACAAGATCTTAGATAAAAAAAAAAGGACAACGATACATAAGAAACTAAATTGATTTTCTCAAAAGGAAACAAAGCTTCTGCAAATTGTCTCATTCAATGTTACCAACCGTTCATAATGTTAAAGTTTGAATGAGCATTAGCATAAAGATTTTAGTATGTCCGGTATGAGATTGTGTGATTCGGACTGATTGATATTGTTATTTGTTAAGATCCAATAATTTTAGCTTACTTCCAAATCTTTCCACCATGCTAAGATCTATTAGATATAATATTAGTTAATAGAATTAATTAGGTAGTTGTTTTTATTGTTTATATAAATTTTATTGTATTTATTCGTGTAACAACATTTTTTTCATTATTTAATATATATATTTTTTTTCATATCTATAATTTTTATTTAGAATTGTAATATAGTATATGATAGTATTTATCAATTCATCATTGTGAAACTTCTAAAAAGATAGTTCAACTCTCGCGTAAACATAAAGTAAAAGAAACAAGAAGTAGAGTATGGAGAAACACAAGATCTACATTTTCAAGATAATGTTGAAGATTTTTTTGAAATTTCAACAATTCAATCAACAACCAAAAAAAGTACATCTATCAACAATAATGTATTACCAACATAGTGTAGTACATTCGACAAATACATTAGTATTTTAAATATGCAGTCATGAATTTGATCTCTAATTGATGCGTTCGAAAGAATATTTATTGAAAATACAAATCCCTTTAATAGATCTGCATACTTTAACCATTAGTGTTTTGTCTTTAGTCGAAAATATATTTATCAGCAAAAGAAAAAATAATAGGTGTATTGATTAATTTAGTAGATAAATATGCATAAGTTGATGTGTTTAATGATTATAATTAGAACAATTTGGACCGAGGAATGATGTTTAGAAGGGAAAGTAGGTGTGAACTATGTTGTGAAAAGGGTTATTTTAAATCCCAAGGATTCTTATCTAATAGTATCATATATATCTGCCAAGACTTCATTGGCCATTGGAATAGAATATTCTGTAGTACAAACACATAATTGGTTGGTCCAAACTTGGAATGATGTCCCATGTTAGGAGTAAAAGCACACCGCCCTTAAAAGAAGGGAAAGAAAGAAAGAAATCTTGTGCTAAGGAAAGAGTGTATGTAATGTAACCATCCACTTCTTAAGAATCACTTAAATTTGTGGCTTAACTTTATAGATACCCCATTAGATTGTCTGGCTTTTAAAATATGACTAGTAATTTCTTGTTTCATATATTTTTTGTAGCATCAAATTCTTGCTTTTCATCATTACATACATGCCAGTGGTTGACACATGTTACACAAATGAAAATTTTAATTTGTGAATATTGAGAGAAAACCTTCTTCCTTGGTCCATATTAGCAAAAGCTCCACTCAACTAAACTCAACAAAGGAAAGTGGTCAATGTCAACGCTCAATGTATCAGCCAGCTATACACAGAATCGTTCTCTGATTCTTTTGACGACTTTTCGACCTCTAACTTTGTATTGAGCTGTTTGAGTGGATGAAAGTTGACATGTATGGTAAATATAAGAACATTATGTCATGTGCCGTCATACAAAAGATTTTCTATAGACTTAAATTACACAAATTCTAAAGCTCACCAACTTATTGTGAATGGTGTGTCTTGAATTCCTCCTTGTTTTTATAATCCATATGCATGGTCAGAATTGACTTTAATTGGTCAGTTTTCTCGTGTCTCTTGTGAGTGTTTCGTGAACGGATTCTGTTGTTACATTTACATATAACATTAGCCAATAATTTTTGTAAGTTACAAATTTATTGAAAACAAAAACAAAAATGGGAAACATATATAAACCTAGTTTAGTAAAAAACAGTGACGGATCTTGCACAAAATATTTGGAGGAGCCGGATTTATTTGGGGGAGCCGGGTTTATTTGGAGGAGTCGGGTTTTTAAAAGTCATATAGTTTTTTTAGAGTATCACAAATTCATACATAGTAGATAAGTTGAAAAAAGTTAAAATTTTAATTTTCACAAGTCATACAATTTTCACAATTCAATCAAATAAAATATATACATTTTATAATTTTTATCTTTGTCAAATTTAGTAGTATAAATTCTAAGAGAGAGTAGAGAGCAAATATAAAATAGGTACATACATGAAAAAGGAGGGACAAAAATTACTCAAAAACTAACTATAGAGCTTAAGGATATTTTAATAATTTATCAATTTGATATTATATCGTTAGTTATATATATATATATAAAAGAAATTTAAGAATATAGGAGGTGTCGTGGCATCTACCCGCTCCTAAGAAGATCCGCCACTGCATACATGAAAAAAGAGGGACGAAAATTACTCAAAAATTAACTATAGAGTTTAAGGATATTTTAATAATTTATCATGATACTATATCGTTAGTTATATATATATATATATATATATATATATATATATATATATAAAAGAAATTAAAAAATATAGGGTGCCATGGCATCTACCCGCTCTAAGAAATCCGCCACTGGTAAAAAATAATGCAAAAGTTATATGTTACAGTTTTTTATTTATAAGTCACCTTCATAAAATTTTATTTCTTTATTGATAATAAAATGATTCACTTGTCCTTATAAAAATTATGCACAATTTTCAAATCATAAGCAATTATGTGATGTATATTGAGAGACGAATAAAATACATTATTCATCTATCAAATCTCTTAAATATAAATTTACTTTTAAATTCGAATAAATAAATTTGATGATTTTAGATAGCATTTTGTATAAATTAATACTACTAGAAGTTCAAAAAAACTTAATATCAAGATTGTAAAATAAAATATTCTAAATTCAAGTAACGAAACCTATACTACCCACGATATTTCTACTAGTTTTAAAATCATTTGTATACAAATGTTGATTTGTTAATTTAATCTTGTTTTGAAATTAAAAAACGAGAAAGAAGAGGAAGTCATATATTCAACTATTTGGATAGATTTTTTTGTA
>JBBPBT010000347.1:955774-970690 GCA_037974875.1 Cicer bijugum | reverse complement strand
TAAAAATATTATAATAATATAGATTGAATTTGAAGAATTTATCAATGTTCTCTATAACTTTCTGAAATCTTCTTTCAATGCAATTTGATTTTCCAAATATAGTGAATTTTTGTATTTATGAAAAAAAAAATAAACTCTCAAAATCTTCTAAAGTCCAGTATTATTTTCACTTCATTCTTCTTCTTTTCTTTTTTATTCAAAGTTCTCTCATCTTTTCTCCTTCTAAACTTCCAAACTCAAATTTTAAAGAAGTTTAGTTACTCATTGTAATTTTACTTAACTATAATAATTAGTCACAATATAGTTTTTCCATTTTAGAGGGTTTCTTTCGGTTTAGCAAAAGGTTTTAAATTTGAGCTCAACCATAGAAATTCAATCTTAAGCCCTCTTTAAGAATTTGAAGGGAATGGTTTTAAGAGAGGAGAATAAAGAAAAAAAAAATAGAATTCTTTTATTTATTTTTTTAAGAGAGTGTTTTGTATAGAATGATAAATAAATATTTATAATTAATATATTTGTTAACACTCAGACTATTATAATAACATAGTGTGGGTTTAACATAGTGTGACTTTCATTCTGTGGTGAATCTAACATAGTGTGACTCTCATTTTGTGGTGAATCTATGTTTAGATTTAGAGATGCATTCATATTTAGTGTTCGGCGTCTCAAATAGAATTACATTCGGTGGAGGAAATTTATTTGAAACTAAAAAAATATATAAATTGAATTTGAATTTGAAGAACTGATCAAAGTCCTCCAAAATTCTTCAAAACCTCGTCTCTGCTTCTAAACTCTCAAACTCAGTTTTAAGAAATTTTTTTGGTTCAATGTAATTCTATTTAACTCAAATAATTTAGTCATAGTAATTACGCGAAGAGAATATTTGATTTAAAAAAAATATATACATCACCAATCTAACTTTGTGGTCTGCATTGATTTTTGTATACATCGATCGATATTATTATTCAATGACGATTTATAAATAGAAAAACTATGTATAAATTAAAGAAACAAATTAAGTCACTGAAACAAATTAAATCACTCAATGCTATAATTAAATTATTTTAATAAATAAAAATAATTAAAAAGTTAACATATTTAAATTAAATTTATAATTAAATACATCAATTTTTTAATTATTTTTTTTATTCGTATTTAATTATGGAGTCAATACCATCTTAAATTTGTATTTAAGGCTTCTCCTTTCAACAACACCACCAAAAAAAAGTGTGCTTTTATGTTTAGTTACTTTCTCTAAAAGCGAAAAGTGCTATAGAACAAGGTATTATTGTTTTAAGTAATAATAGTTAAGCACTCTTATGCTGGCTGCATATATTTCAAGTTATCCCCATTAAGCTTTCTCAACTAGTGTCCAATGTCAAAAACAATTGAATGTATTTTCCTCTGACTATTGACTACTAGCATGTTTGTGGGGTTTGTATGTTCTTTTAATATTTTTTTAGGATTTATTAGGATGATATTTTAACTAGAGATATTGCTAAATATTTTTCGAGGTGTCGTTAGTATTAGGAAGAGAGGCTTTGCGATAAATCATCAAGTCGTCAATATACAAAATATAGGGAGGAGCACCAATGCATCTAAAACAGGTTCTCTTGTCTAACACTCATTTCAAAAAGAAAAAAAAAAACCAACATACTTTCCATTAATAGATATGAAAAAAATCATCAGATTTGAGAATTGTGTTAATTCAATGGTAAGGAATATTCATTTTATATTGTTAAAGATTTTTCTTATATTAATCTTAAAAGTTATATTTTCAACAAAATTTTTGGTCTCAAGCATATTAATAACTTTTGAAGTGAGACAAATGAAACTTCTTTGATGAAGAAATATGATATTAGGCATAATAGTGGTCAATTTATCTTCCCCTAGCGTTAGGTCTTTATAGTCCTCTTTCCTTTCTATTTGTATGAGAAGAGAAGGAGACTACACCTTCTTCTATCGAAATACAAAGAAGAAAAAAGTGGTAGATTTGTTCATCAATAATGGGGATCACATTGGTTGAAATATAGTCTATCAACAAAAATTTTAGTACTAATTTTGAATTTAAAATTATCAAGAACAATTGATCTATAATACTCTATTGTACGATAATAATCAATCTTAAGAATAAGCATAACAATATTGTATTATAATTAAAAATAATCTAATCCCACACAAAAATTGAAGAATAATATGAAAAACAACACAGCCAACTAAATCTTAAAATTTTTGAAAAAAATAAGCATTAAAATCATCAATGTAAACACCATCAGAATTCATATGAAAACTAATAATTTTAATTTTCTCACATCATAACATTCATAGAATTATTCACAAGATAAGAGATGATGTCTTCACCAAAATCATTATCCACCCAATTATTATTATAATTAAAGAGATACTCAAAATAATTAAAAAACATGTATTATTTAATATTATTGTAAATAAAATTAAGAAAACAATTCAATTATTAACTTAAGTTTTCAAATTCACATCTGATTACATATTTGAAAATAGATAAGATTTTGAAATCATAATATAAATAAAATTTTAAATCAAAATAATACATGAGCTAATAAATTTGTCATAGACAATGTAGTACGCGGTTTAGAGTGGTGGTAAGTTTTTGTTTTGTAGTTTTAATCTATATTATTTTACCATTATGATAGTCATTTTTTATAGTTATTATTTTCGATCACTATTATTAATAATACTATAATTAAATAAATTATAATTTTATAATATTTGAATTATTTTACGATAATTAAGAGTTAAATATAATTTTTTTAATTTTAATTATTTTATGTGTCAATATTTTATTTTATTTTGTAAATTCATAATAAAACAGAGGAAATCACTATTATTAACAATAGTATAATTAAATAATAAAATAAAATAAACTAAAACTAAATTCATAATTCAAACTGAAAATCGAAAACTAACTTAAATACTTAAAACTGAAAGTAGTCTTAATTTTTAAAAATTCCAAAACATAAAACCAGAAACTATATCTAAGGAGATTAATACATATAAAAGTTTTGGCGAAATTAATCTTTAATTCATTAACTTATATTTTATTTTTATTTTAATATTTTAATCCTTTAATTATGTTTCCGTTAACAAAAACACGATCAAAAACATAAGTTAAAGGTTTAGTCATGTATTTTTGACAGAACAACGTAAGATATTTTTGTAGAATAAAAAAAAAGCAAAACTTTAATGAAAATCAAAAGAAAGAAAGAAAGAAAGAAAGAAACAAGAGAAACGCACGAAGACGAACCTAGAATTGAATTGACCAATAAAAAAGGTTGTTGAGTTGAAACCTGTGTTACTAATTGTTCTTCCGCGTTTTCTCATATACTCACTCAAAATCCTTAAAACCTCGCAAATCTCATTCTAATTTTTCTCTTTTTTTTCAAATCCTTTGTTTTGCTTTGTCATAGAGTGAGTGAGTGAGTGAGTGAGAGTGAGATGTAGTGTTCAACGCTACACAACAAAAACAAAAAGCGTTTCTTCTTCGTCTTATGGCATGTCCGAGGAACAAAAAACTCTGCTATCAAACCGTTTCAATTTTCAATTTTGATACTCTTTTCCACAACCCACTTGCTCACTCTCATCATCAATTCCAATCACATCATGATTCTCCGCTTCTTTGACCCTTTCCTTGTTCTCTTCTTGCTTTTCTTTACTCAATTTGGTACTTTCTTTCTCTTTCGTTTATAGTATCTCCTTTTTCAGTTTTTTATTTATGAGGTTTTTCCATAGTTATATTCATGCCTATGGTTTTGTTTGATCATGAATCGGTGTTGTATTGAATTAAGAGCATGTTCTTGATCATATTACTGTTTTACACTTTTCTTTGTTTTTGGGTTTCTTTTCATATTCATATCAAATTAAATACTGAATTTTTATATGCTTTATTAACTTTTGGTTAAGATTTTAATTTTCTTTTTCTTGAAAATATTTATATATATTGCTTTCCTTTTATACTACCATTATGATAACATTTATATTGAGGAGTGTCCTCCCTTAATACCTGTACCTGATTTCACCTGGGACCACTGTTTCTTGGATTGAATTTTTTTTTTTTGTCTTAACCCTCTAGTTCCTAGGGAAAAGTAACTCTAGTAATACCCAGTTCGATTGGAAAATAAGTAATGTCTAGCTAAAGATTGTTCAGGCCAGGGTTTGAATTCGGGTACTCCTGATCGATTTGAGTTCAACCACTTGGTTTTTCTTGGATTGAGAGATGATTATTATTCTGGTTCTATTAAATGGTAATTCTGATTGTGGATGGATTTTCCTTTTGGGGTTTGTAAAAAGGTTATGATTTGTCCTTGTACTTTCCATGTACATGTAAGTATCAATTTTGTTCATCTCAATGAGTGTGATGGAAAAATTTAATGTTAGGCTTGAGATATTGAGAAGTTTCTAGCATGTATTTTTTGTCAACTAAATAATGAATGAAGCTGTATTGTTCCTTGTTTGGCTTTCAGCGTCGCTGCAAGCATTCACCGGAACCTATGGTATAAATTATGGGAGAATTGCAGATAACATCCCCTCACCTGATGAAGTTGTTACTCTTCTCAGAGCTGCGAAAATAAGGAACGTTAGAATCTACGATGCTGATCACAGTGTCCTCAAGGCCTTTAGTGGAACTGGTCTTGAAATTGTAGTTGGACTTTCCAATGGACAACTGCAAGACATGAGTTCGAACGCAGATCATGCTTTGAATTGGGTGAAAGAGAATGTGCAGGCGTTTCTTCCCGAGACACGCATTCGTGGAATTGCTGTGGGCAATGAAGTTTTGGGCGGGCCTAACGAGGCTTGGTGGGGCGCTCTTTTGGGTGCTGCGAAAAATATTTATAATGCTACCAAGAAACTTCATCTGGATAAGCTAATTCAGATTTCTACCGCAAACTCATTCGCTGTTTTTTCCAATTCCTACCCTCCATCCAATTGTACATTTAACGAAAATATTGTTCAGTATATGAAGCCGCTATTAGAGTTCTTCGAAGAAATTGGTTCTCCTTTCTGTTTGAATGCGTACCCGTTCTTGGCTTACATCAGTGATCCAGAACATATTGATATAAATTATGCTCTTTTTCAACCAAATAAGGGAATTTATGATCAAAGGTATAAACGGCATTACGATAACATGCTCGATGCTCAGATTGATGCAGCTTATGCTGCTTTGGAGGATGCGGGATTTGACAAAATGGAAGTCATAGTTACCGAGACAGGTTGGGCCTCCGCAGGAGATCAAAACGAAGTTGGAGCAAATGCATCTAATGCAAGGACGTATAATTATAACCTGCGTAAGAGGCTTGCGATGAAGAAAGGAACCCCACATAGGCCTAAAAATGTTGTGAAGGCATACATTTTTGCGATTTTCAATGAGGATTCGAAGCCTGGTCCTACCTCTGAGAGGAATTATGGCCTGTTTAAGGCTGATGGGAGCATATCGTACAATATTGGGTTTCATGGACTTAATGCTGGAGATTCATCTCATTTGTCTCTTAAGGTACCATAAATTCCATTTGATGCTATATTGTTTAATTTTAAGCTTATTTATCAACTTTTAGTCTTTTACTATACTTATAAGAGACTACCTACCATATTGGAAATTATTTTTCTTATTTCCTAAGTGATAAGGCCATTAATGGTTTAGGGAATTCGATGGAAGTTTGTGTTTCTCAAAAGTGCATTTAAAGAAATGTAAAATGAAAGGTAATGATAACAGAAGAAACAACTAAAATCTTAAGAAATTTGACACACAAGTTGGCCTTAACAAAAGATGACTTAGCAATTAAGAATTTGAAAAGTTGTACTACAAAAAATTTATTTTGCTGTATTCTTTCATATTTGTGTTATAATGTCAAAGCAAGAATATCAAGTGTGAATCTAATTTATGGTGTGTTTTACTAGCATTACTTTGTAACTAGCATTGAATATGTCTAATTGCTATGATTTCTGTCCTGATCATGCATTAGACAACCATGTAAGGTTTCCATCCAATATCAATATCACTCTTTGTATAAACCTATGGGGAACTCAGAAGATCTTTTTCTTAATAAATTCAACTTGGTCCCATGCATGTATAAGATGTTTTTCATTACTCATAAGGAAAAAGGGAAATTGTTAAAACTTTCCTTTGAGACCAAGTTGAGAGTTATGAATATCAAAGCTTTTTCCCGTGTTCTTCACCTCCAGGAAATTCGTATTCTTATGTTAAAGGATCATTCAAGAGTTATCAAGTTTAGAGCTTAAGAAATTATGGATATCATCATAAATTAGAAATGCAGCCACCTTTCTAGATTGCCTTGGTAGTTTATTAATTGGTGTATATTGCTTCAAAGGGAAAATGTGTTGATATTATGAATGACCCTTTTCCTCATATATATTTAATTCAAATTGCTAAGTTTTCACTTACATTATTAATACTTGTGAAATTAATTGCTAAAATATGAATTTGAAACCATGTTATGTATTCTTCTTATCTGGTGTTAACTAGTTCCTATTTGATTTCATTTTGCAGGATATAAATAATCAAGGTATGTCGCGGTCCTACACCATCACCATTATACTATGTCTATCAGCTCTCACACTGATGATTTTCTAGAGTTAGTTTCCTAGGTAAAACCAGCTTCTAGCAATGAAGGGGTTTGCCTTGGATTTTCTTGCTCTCAGTATAGATCAAAATTATGCAATTGAATGCCATATTTCATAAAGCAAAATCTGGAAATTTTTGATGTAATTTTCCCATATATTTAGAAAATGCGTAATTATTTCTCCTTATAAAAGCATTTTCCCTTCTTTACTTAGATGACATATGTAGAACTTTTTAATTTTAAATACACTCTAAATTTTCAACACTTTAAATTTAAGCTCATCAATTATACTATATCATTTTGTTTATGTTGATCAAAACACTTAACATAGAAGCACAAAATGAACCCCCCCAAAAAGGTATTTCACTCAAATTAAGACTTCCAGAAGGGAGAATCTCGTAGATTGTCAAGATTTGAGGAGGGTGGTTGAGCAACGGCCAGGTTTGAATAAGCTTTTATTGTAACTCAACTTGTGTGTTACTTTAAAGAAAATGGGAGTAAAATTTTAGTTATGGGGACTTTCTTAAAAAAATTAAAGAAGAAAAAAATATTATTAATTAAAGTAACATACCAAGTATCATTTCACAACTGTCGCAAAAGAATTGAATTTTGTCTCTTGAAATTTATAAGACTGATTTCTTATGACTAAGTTGACATCTCATGGATCATTTCAAGACTTAAAATGTTGGTCAATAAAAGTTAGGAATTCAATTTTTCTCAATCTATACAATCTTGGTTGTGCGTCTTGATCAATTGGATGATTTCTTTGTAGATTTCGATACGAAGGTTTTGTAAAGGTGTTTTCGGGTATTCCTTTAGCATTTCATCCAAGAGGAAGAGTTCCTTGAACTCTATGAATTTCTTTAAAATACTTTTTTCTTGAATGTTATTCACAAAAATTTCGGATTGTTTTGTATTCCACCAATTAGTAATCCAAGATTCAATATACATTGTCCTGACTTATGGAGAATCCATCTAGCTAATTCTTGAGCTACCTTTTTCTTCCCTTAAAAAAGTACATATCACAAGTAGAATTCGGAGAGTTAACAAGGGCTTACACAAAGGAACAATAAGGCATTGTGAGGCTTGGACTTGTAAATTTTTTGTTGTACACTTGTTATTGGCTCAATGGAAGACCTAAACTTAAGACTACATGAAATTGATCCAAACTGATCTCTTTTACTCCCACAGATTGCTTTGTTTCTTGTATTGGAATTCATATCAAGGAACTTCTAAGTATCTTGAATTAGTTTTATGACATCCTATTGCACCAAGTTAGACAGAGGCAATTGAATCTAAATTTTAGTGTCTATATGCGCGTAAGAGTAGTTGTACAATCTTCTGCTTCATCATTATTATATTTGTTGCAACATCCTCACCCCCAATTTAACCTTCTTTAGGTTCCATTGATGACTACAACTTTGAATGAAATAAATATTAGCTTCAAGAGATAAATATCATTATTCTTTCTTATTTCATGTGGTATCATAATTATATTCATTCAACTATAATCTAAGGATAAATTTTATTGACATGAAAGTATCACATTTGCACAATATGATTCTAACACTGAGCAAATAATATTATTTAGGTTATTTTGACTGTGAGCTTGTTAGAGAATAATTGCACAAAAATATTGAAGCGGTTTTTTTATCCAAAAAACTTTCAACTAAAGACTAATTAATCACTATTGGAGTATGTGGATGTTGTTGCTTAATCTTCGTTGGATAATTTATTAGACATAAAAGTTGATAATCTTCTCTTATATAGATTTTCTCTATGCATAAGAGCTAGAGATCAAACTTCTGACCACTTACTTAAGGTGTTTGACTCTCTTACCACTCAAAAATATTTAATTTTACAATCTCCTACAAATCATATCACATTATATATAAGAATAAGAAATCAGTTGACATTATTTTAGAGGCATGTTAATATTGAACCATTTCCATCCGTTGACATTCTCTGCAGGCAGGATGCAATAACTTTTTACTAGAAAATAGTATCAGTCAATCATCACCAAGTGACGAGAATTGATAGAAAATCTTTCATTAACAATGCTTATTTTGGGTTAGCCACTAGCACGTACTCTTTTTATATATGCAACAATCAACACAAAAGGCTGAAATTAGCCTTACTCTTCATATACACATAGAGACACAGAATTAAAGAGCCATCAAAGAGATCAAAACATGGCTCAAATAAAAAGTGTGACAATTCTCGTTGTAATCATTGTGGTTACAATACAAACATCAGAAGCTGAAGATTACAAGGTAGGAGGAGATTTCATAGGTTGGACTAGTTTTCCTCCAGGTGGTTCTTCTTTCTATTCCAAATGGGCTGCAAATTTTACATTCAAGTTAAACGACAATCTAGGTAGGTAAACACAAATTATTCATTTTTTAAATGATAGTATCATAGTACTCTAACATTATTCTCATACTATAAGTTATTTGTATAATTAGTGCCCTGCTTTTGTATTGTAGTGTTCAAGTTCGAATCTGGAAGCCACAGTGTGGTTATAGTTAACAAGTCTAACTATGAAAAGTGTAACATGAATGACAATACCCAAATCTTTAACAAAGGACCAATTACCAAAATAAACCTTGATCGCATTGGGGATTTCTACTTTACATGCACCTTATCAGGACATTGTACTAGTGGCCAAAAGCTAAGGATTAAAGTCACAGATACAACCTCTTCTTCTGTAACAGGGAATGCTCCAGCTGAATCTCCATCATCCTTAACTGGAACAGGTGTTAGTGTTACTACTCCTCCACCACAGAGCTCAGCCATACCTATGCTTGCTACCTTCTCTCTTCTTTTCATTACTATTGCCTTCAATTTTTTGTCTCCATTTTAAGCTTCGCAAACTCAGATGAGAGTTTCTCACATGTGTCATTAGTAGAATATGTTTCTTAAACCAAATAGATTAGATAGTATTATACAGTAAAATTACAATAATATCCTTCTGCAGAGATGGAGTTTGCATTATTTGGTATGAGTAATGAATAAACAATTATCCTATATTGTGGGCTAATTCTAATTCAGTTTTTTAATATATAAAATATTTTAGGTGTAAAATGGAACATCTGAACATGTCATGTTCACGTGTACACGTTATTTTGACTGAGTTTGCTATAACTTACAAATTAACAGCAAATTACTATATAATAACACTGCTAATAAAATCAAGTAAAAAAAATGCTAACAGTATGGATGCATGTGAGTATGGTCTAAGTGTGTCACTAGAAATAATTTTAGTATATATAGTAGGATGCAAGTGGAAATAATTAAGTTTTAATAGCCTGATTAAAAATGAAGTCAACATCTTGCTACTTGAAAACTTGATTAATTTGGTGGCACAGGCAAACCTCATTATTGTATTAATTGGACTTTATCAAGACATGCTGAAAGTGAAACGCAACGCATCATGATTATTATAAGTCATCTTTAAATAAATACGATTATGTTACAACTTACACTAGAGAAAGGAAAATAAAATAACACTACAATTACACAGGTTCCACGTGTTTTGCTCTTCTTAATTTGCATTAAAAAAAACAAGAGGACAGAGAATTTTAATAAATGTCAACAGAAACTTATATAATTTTTCGATCTCCAATATAAAGTAAAAGAATGATTAAAAACTTTGTTATATTTTACAGCAACTTTTTTTAATCATTCTTTAATTTACTATGAATATAAACAAAATAATAATTAAAAAGTTGATATGTAGTTATTATTTTTATTTTTATTTTAGAAGGAGTATATTTGAGATTGAAGAAAGAATGTTGGATTAAGAGATTGTTCGTTCCAACTGCCATGTTTTGTTTATCTTCTCTTAAAAGAATAAGTCATGCTACAGCTTTTAAGAAAGCTATTGTAAAAGCAGGAGTTTATTATTATTAAACAATACTACTAATAATTAATAAAAAGTAGCTCTTAGAGTTTTTGGATAACTTAAAACAAAGTTTTTTAAGTCGACTTTAGTTGGAATTTGCAATCCCTTTTTCTTTTAGTTTTATCAATTGTGTTTTTAGGAGTATTAAATGTTATATGACATTTAAACACATATGTTTTGATTTTCAATTCAATATATAATATTTAGCCTAAAATGTTGTTATTTGTGAATTAAATTAATTTTTAGAGTTTCGTTTTATTTATTGTTTTTACATATATTGTCATTTTGTACTCCCATTTATTTATTTTTGAACTAAAAAGTGATTCTCCTATTATAATTTTTTTTACGGTGGATTCTATTATGGATGAACTTTTATAGATGGTCCTCAACAGGCAACATTGTTAGAATCAACACAGTCATAAATATTGCTATATATTTTTCACATTTGAACATCAACTTTTTTATCTCTCTACCTATCTTTTATCACTTTACCTCCCCTTTGTCTGAAGACATCGTTGGTCAAGAAAAAAGCCTTCGATATCTAGGTTGAACATCATCGTCATCTTATGAACCAGCCACATTTGGCTGTTTCTTGGGCTTCTTAAAGATCAAAGAGTCTTCTAAGAAAACACATAATGCCAATACCTAAACATGTTTTTTTTTTTTTTTTGCTAACCTACAAGTGTTATTTTTGCTAAGCCTACTCATGACTAGCTTACTCACAAAAGATGATATGTGATCAGAAAGGTGGTCAAGTCTTACATTCCATAATTTGCATTTTTTTTCATCTAAAGAATTGGAATATAAAGTAGCACGTTTATATGACTGTTACTAGAATTACACTCGGTTATATATAGTGTCAACAGTAGAAGAATTATGTTAACCATGAATTCATTAATGTAAAGGACATTGATAAGTTGGATTGTGAGACTTAGGGTTACACAACATATTGTATAAACCTTAACATGAGTTTTATTTGGGAGAGTAACCAAAGTTTTAGATAAAGAGACGTAACAATGTAAAATATATTCAAAACAATTAACATATGTGAAGTGACACTTGAATTCACTGTCTATGAATTATTAAATAAAGTATCAGAATTTAGAATTCAACAATTTAGAAATTAATTATTAAAAAAAAAAGAAATTTATATATTAACTTCAATCAAATGTAGATTTACGGTAACTTTAATGTTATCATGTTGCAATTCTAGAAACATGTATACTCTAAACACTTCATATTTGTGTGTTATGTTACTATCGTAAGAATTTTACTGTTTTATGTTATTAATTTAAATGTTGTAAATTTGGTTACATATTTATCTTGTTCATTTTTAGAGATTTTAAATTATATTATCTTCAATCGATGTAATTTTTATCAACTAAATATATTTTTTAATATATAGAAAAAAATTCCTAATAAAAACTCAAGGCACTTTCTCTTTTTAGATTGTACCACCAGAGCACCTCTACTTGAATTTGATTCTCTTAATTTTGATATTTGTAATTTCAGTGTATTTAAAAAATAAATTACTAAATAAAATAAATTAATAAAAGTTAGTTGAATGAAAGTAAAAACTTAGTTAAGTAAAAGATAGAAATAAAATCACTAAAAATATAGAGAAATTAAAAATAAAGAAAAACCTTCTCGAAGTTGACTCAAATTTCCACGAGAATTTGAGAACACTTGCATTTTGAAATTTTCCACCCAACATGTTTGGGATTCTTTCTCATGTAAATGATCTAAAATGAAATTCTTTCCTTTTGATTTTTTGTTCTCACCACTTAAACAAGTCTTTTAATTAAAATAATCTTATAACTAGTTATTTTAAATATGAAATATGTACATTAATAGTAAAGTTTTTTTGTTCTGGTCAACAATAGTAAAGTTAATTGATATATACAAAAAAAATAAAAAAATAAAAGAGAGAGAGAGAGAGAGATGGTTGTAAGAGACCGGCAACCGTTTTAAAAAATAACGTAAGGATTTCATAATTTTGAAAGAATAATATATAATAATTTGAAAAGCAAATAAAGTAAAGAACGTGTAAAAAGCTTCAATGATTGACTCCATCCATGTCCATGGCTCGTGTAAAAACAAAGGAGTTGGAGACTTGCAAACGCTACAAGTCAAATTTTGATTTGGTGAGTTTCATCTCTTTTCTTTGGTCTCATCTCACGCGGCTATCTATTTTATTTTATCTATCTATTCTATAATATATTCTTTAAAGTCTCAATTCTCGGCAGCCTACAACTTCGCCTCAATACTAATTTTGTTGACCTAACAAATTAGTACTCAAATTACACACAAACTCCACCGCCCTCAAATTATTCTAAACCTAATTAAATAACTAAATTATCAATATTTTACTTTCACAATAATTAGATTATTCAGATTATAAATGTTTAAATTCATTTTTATTTTTAAAATATTACTCAAATATATTATTCTATCAAATTTTGTATACTTACTTAATCATTTGTTATTATTAATTTGGTCCTCGATCAACAAAGTTTAAGAAAATAATAGATGTCGGTACTCTTGTAAAGATGTTTTTGACATATTTATAATTATAATCTATCGAAAATTGTTTGAAATATAAACAAATTTAATAATATATCTTAATCAAAACTTCAAAAAAAAAAGTGTTTTAAACATAGTTAATAAATTTAAAATTATTATTAATAATATTTTAATCAATCATAAAAGTTATTTATATGCCTATAATATTAATTATTAATAATGAATATTATTTACTAACACGAGATGTTCCCTTACTATCTTTTTTGACAAAGGCATGTTCTACTTCTAGTAACTATATTTAATCTCCTAAATAATATTATTTTTGAAAAGTAGTACGTCCATAATAATCGGATACCTGAAATTTAGGCTCCGTAGAAACGCCAACGACTCTTAAGTCTTACCTCTTTTTTCCTATAAATACAACAAAATACATTACCCTTATACTTAACTTGTTCCAATTTAGAACAAAACACAAAGCATATCCTACAAAACAGGGGCGATCCAAGTTCAAAAGAACACACAACAATGGCAAGGAACCTAAATGTTGTTGTTTTTATGCTACTTACAGTAGCCAACCTTCTTCATGGATCAGTAGCAGAAACAAAACACGTGGTTGGTGATGCAACAGGCTGGACCATCCCATCCGACGGTGCTCCATTCTATGTCAACTGGGCTTCCAACAAAACCTTCACCGTTGGAGACACTCTCGGTAACAAATACAAATCTAGATCCCAAACATAAATTTTTGTTTTAGATTTCATAACTAACAGATCTTTAATTAATTTGTTTAACTTAAATTTAAATTGAATGAACCGTGCAGTGTTCAATTTTGCAAATGGACAACACGATGTGGCGAAGGTAACAAAATCAGATTTCGACGGTTGCAATGGAGCAAAAACAATTTCATTGTTAACAAACGGTCCAGCTAGTGTGACACTAAACGAAACAGGACAACAATATTTCATTTGTACATTTGGTACTCACTGTTCACTTGGTCAGAAATTATCAATTAACGTTGCAAAAAAAGCTTCTACTACTTCACCACCTGTTTCTGCTCCTCAACCAAGTGCTTCCTCTTCTCCACCAAAGTCAACTCCTGTTCCAGCACCATCAAAAGCACCAACACCAACACCAACAGCAGCACCTTCTCCAGCTGACGTTAGTGGAGGCGTTAATTATACAGTTGGTGATATGAATGGTTGGACTATTCCTGCTAACGGTGCTTCTGCTTATACAACTTGGGCTTCTGGCAAGTCTTTCAAAGTTGGAGACGTCCTAGGTAACTTCATTATTGTTTAACCAATTTATTTGCAAGATTTAAAATAGATTTAATTTTGTTAATAATGAATTTAATAGAAAACCCCTGTATGCAGTTTTCAATTTCGCATTCACTACACACAACGTAGAAGAGGTGACAAAGGCAAAGTATGATTCTTGCAACTCAGCTTCACCTATTGCAACATTCAGCAAGCCACCAGTAAGAATCACTCTCAACAAAACTGGTACTCATTACTTCATATGTGGTTTCTCGGGACACTGCTCCGCTGGTCAAAAGCTTTCAGTCAACGTTGCTGCTAAAAGTAGCAGTCCTGCCACGTCACCTTCTCCAACCTCCGCATCTCCTTCACCCTCCGCCGATTCTCCATCCTCGTCTTCTTCAACCGTCAATCCTTCTTCTCAGTCTCCAAACAGTGCCGTCAGTCCACCTCCTCAGAACTCAGCTGCTGTGTCCGTTCGAGTTGCGGGATTCTTTCTCACTCTTCTCTCAATTGCTGCTGCATTTTTCTGTTAGACAAATGAGATGAGATCCTAGTTAGGACTAAGGATTATTTCTTCTTCATTTCTATGCGTGATTCTTTTTTTTTTTTTTTTTTT
>JBBPBT010000347.1:942226-953454 GCA_037974875.1 Cicer bijugum | reverse complement strand
TATTTATATTTTTTTTAAAATTAATCTAGTTTTCTCTTCGCGTTTTTCTTGATTTTAGTAGTAATAGGTCATATTCTGAAAGGAAGAAAAAAAACCTAAAATAGGGATGATTATAAAAATCCTATTATGAGAAGTAATTCAACGATTAAAAAATAAATAAATCATAATAATAATATATTAAAAAATTAGAAATATTAGAAAAGTTGTTTATTTTAAAATATAGTAGGTCAATTATTATTAGACAGAATGAATAATGCTTATGAACTTTTTTATGAATATATCCAATTAAAACATATCATAATTTTTTCTTAAAATAGGAAAACATATAGTACCGCTTTTAATGGTATTCCTAAAATTATACACATGATCATATGTGATTGAATATAACTATTGGACACTAACAATACCTACAAATTAAACTCTAAATAAATTTAAAAAATTAACAATGCATATGTGATGTAATCCACCATCATCCGACAACAAGCTGTGTCCTCTAACAGTCATCTATTTTTAATTTAGGTAAAATACATTTTGTGATTTTTTAATTTAATTTTAGATAATAATTTAATTATTTATTTTTTTAAGTTAATTATTTATTTAATTTTAAGTAATAATTTGATATTTAAATTTTTAAATGTCAATAAATTTTTTTTATTAAAATTTAGAAAATTAATTATCATCTTCAGACAAAACTCAAAAATTAATAATTATTTTCAATAAAATTCATATTTTTATTAAATTTATTACTTAAATCTTTAAATAAACTTATATTTTATCTCTAACAACAACTACAATATTAAGTTCATCAAATAAAAAACTCACGTTTTAAAATTTAGGTTAGATAATGATATAAAGAAGAAAGATATATTCTCTTAGTGATTTCAAGATCAAATCTTAAAGTATAAATTATTTATTTGATAGATTTGATGTTGTTGGAGATAAAGAAATTAATTTATTTAAATTATAAATTTGATAAATATATAAATTATCTTAAAATTAATAATTACTTTTTTATATTTTATTTGAAGATGATGGTAATTTTGAGTTTATATAAAAACAATAATCTTATTGATATTTTAAAATATAAAAAAATCAAATTAAAAAAAAAGATAGAAAACTCAATTGATATCTAAGATTAAATTATGAAATCGCGGGAAAATATTTTATCTTTAATTTCATATAAACCAATAGCTATATATATATTAGTTATATATATCAAGGGGATACCAAATTTAGTGTAATTGTATTTTATTCAAGTTCCATTCATATGAGTATGAGACTCAAACCTTACAACAATATCTAACTCGGTTGAACATATTACACTTCTACCTACAGTTAGGGTTACAATTAGGGTTATGTACAAAAATTTGGTTATGTGGCTCAAATACAAAATCGAATTTAGATATATTTTAAATATTCGGTTAAAATCACATGATTATAATCTGATTTATTTATGAATCGGTTGGATATCTACTAAGATTTTATATTTGAATTTGATTTTGATTTTTATCTGATATTTATACACTCAACTATCAAAAAATCTTAAATTTCAAAAACTATTATGATTTTGCCATCACCTCACCGACCTTATACCTTTCAATAGTTTTTTTCCGATAATTTATTACTAACTTCATTGAGATATTACTAACTTCATTTAATCAATTATTTATTACTAAAGTTGTCAAAAAAACCTTAAACTCCAAATTCTCCTTTAATTTTTTTTACTAAACCCTTAATATTAAGCCAATTTTTTTAAAGTCTCCACTCATTATTTAATAATTTTTTGTGGGCTTAAGAGAAAGGCATCATAAACCCTCAATATTTTGTTAATTTTAGGACTTTTTTAGAAAAAAAATTTTCAAATTTATTTTTTTGGGACTTTTTTTTCTAAGAAAAAATTTAAATAAAAAAAATTCGTGAGAAATTTTTTAAAAAAATTTATAAAAAAAATAGATTTTTTTTCTCAAATTAAAAAAAATTATAAATTATTTTTTTTATCAAAAAAAATTTAAAAAGATAATCAGAAAATTTTAAAATAAAATAGAAAAAACTATATCTAAAAAAAAGTTAATTTTAAAATTGAATTTTTTAAAACCAATTTTTAAACAATAATGGAACCCCGGGCGTAGCGCATCTCATTATATAAACAACTTCACATCGTGACTGGTCCTAACTCCTAAGCCCTACCCCCACCACACGTTACCCCCAATGGGACCTATGATTTTTGTTAAATGCTCTGTTTTTGAGAGCGACTAATAGTAATAGTGACCCCTTCCTTTAGCAAAATACTATAACCTATCAATAATGGCACAAGAAAAATGAATACTAATATTTACGAGATTGCGTGAGAATTGAAATGCTCTTAACGCATGACGTTGACAAAAACTATTGGTTAAAGTTAAATTAAACTCGGGACAATAGCGTCTATCAAGGAAGAAAAGAAACGAATGTCATAAATAAATAAATAAATCACATGTTATTATTTATGAAAACTTTTTGCCTTTCTAGGAGTAATACTTTTTTTCCAGCAAAGTAGATATTTTCACGATGTTCCGTCTCATAATTGGTTCATGGGATGCCAGAAAGCTGAAGTTTCAACTAGTGACAACTCCATTTCTCTTTCGATTGTTTTCACATGTGTATAGTATATAAAAAAAAAATCATTTTAATTTCTTAAATGGTATAGTATCTGTGCTAATTAAATTTATAAACATATCATTAAATATCTCTTTTATTAGTAATTTATAGATTAAAATAGTCAATGAAAAATATATTTGTAATCTAAATCAATTAACTAATTATATTTTATAATTAAAATGACTAACAAAAAATATATTCAGATTTATTTTTATAATTTTAATAAATCTAAAGACTATTATAAGAACGATGATACATTAAAAAAAATTAAAATATAATGAAGACACAATTTATAATAAATCTTTCTCTTTGTCGTATCATTTATTTTTTAGTGTATTAAGTACTAAAATAATTTTCTTTTTCAAAACTTAAGTGTTGGATAAATTTAGAAAATAAAGGTTAATTAAATTGTGAATTTCTAATTTCTAAAAAATCCATTGTTTTGAAAATAAAAATAAAAGGCTAAAACAACTAAAGATATAGAATGGAAAGAGTATTTATTTTGAAGGAGCACTTTTTATGCATAGTATTTCAGGGGAGCATAATGCCTCAATAGGACTGGATACATAACATTATATCAGTTTTTTTTATAGGGAATGCTATAGTTATTAGTATATTTCGTTATTAGCCAGAACTCAAAAAACTATGAACCTCATTCTCAAACTCCTTCGATGGTAAATCACTGAAATTATTTGATACATGTAAAAACATAATTTACTATATGTGCATTAATGGTCTTCACCTATTTCGTCTTGATAATTTAACATAATCTATCTGATAACCCTTTTCTAGACTCCTATTTCATCCATAACGGTCTTTATCTTCATTTCAGCTTGGACATTTATAAATGATGTTCATATTTAATTTAATATCATTATTATGATATATATCACATTTGTGTCGGTGTCTAATATTTTGGACATAAGAAGTCAGTACCCATGTCGTATGCGAAGTTCGAATGTGTCCATGCTTCAAACCAGAAGCCAAAAATTCACAATTAGAGTAATCATTTTTTATTATGAAGCATAAGACTACTACCGGGCTTAGATGTTTGTACACAAGATGTCGGGACCGAAAATCAAAAACTTGCAATTCATGCTTTACAGAGCAACTCTCAGCTTGTTATTCTTTGAACAGAGACTTGAAACTCACATCTAATGAACTTTGATCAGACAGATCAAACTGATTCTCTGTCCACATGAGTATATAGGTTACTACATCGTGATAAATTCTTTAATTAGGCAATTCAATAGTCAGACATGCATAAATGCATTACATGTTTTTTATGTTTAGTGTTGAAAGGGAGGTTGTCTGTGGTAGGTAGCAATGCCCACCTAGGAATTTCTCATTTCATCTCAATGACAAGTTCGAGAAGCTCATTTTGAGATTGGTTAGTCCCCAATCCCTTCATTTCCATCTCATGTCCTAGCAAACAATCAGAGCAACCACCCCTCTACCATTTTAAGGTGACCTTGGATATCATTCAATTAAAGTTCATCATTTCACAATATTCTAATGTCTTCTAAAATGATTTATTTCCTTGCTTCATATTTCTGATTTTAAAATCATGATTCAGATTTAGTTATACGCAGCTAAAGTTTATTCTTTTTAGTAATTCTAACGTCACTATCCAGTTTTTTACTGAGAAATAGATGTTTCAACTAGCAGATCAAAGTCTCAGCCACAATGAATCAGACTTGGTGCAGAAAGCAGGCATAACAATATATATACGCATTGGTCGTGTCTTTGCCATGCATCAAAATTTAACTTGTCTGCTTCTTTAATCTTCAGAAGGGGATAAGATTGCTTATAGACACTCCATTTCAAAAGTTCAAATTTCATACTTTACTCTTTTAATCTATTAAGAGCCAAAGCAGAAATCAAAGAAAACAAGCTAAGATTTGTATATACAGTTCACATTTGCAGCAATGCAACTAGTAACTCAACCTCAGCTTCTAAACTATTTCACAAGCAGAGCTACACATGCAGAGAGTCATAAGAGGATTCAACAACATTTTGGATCATCTAGAATTGCAAAAGCATATATGACACAACAAGAAAGACTATCTACGAACCTGGCCTACCTGTAAAACGATTGGATGGGACCCCTAGATGCCGGCAAAATTGCCCATCCTCCTCATTGTTAGCTAAAGGTGCTTTGCGCTTCCGAAACATCACCTCTAAGTTCTGATCTTCGCCCTCTACATTGCCTCTAGAATTGGAGTCAATGGTACCATAACCAGCTCCTCCTCTAGGGTAAAGAAATAATTCTCTATTTCTCTGCAGAGACATATGACTATACTTGTTCCCCTCATGAGAAAGACTTAAACCAACACCATCTATTTCAAATGCTGAACTACTTTTGCCGCTCGAACAAGGACGCGGACATTGACCCAACCTCAAAGATAAATCGCATTTCCCATCCAGTGGCTCCTTAGTGCCTAAACCAGTTTCTTGTACAATTCTACTACCAACATGATGGAATCTACCATAGGAGGAGTTTTCCAATAGACCAATTCCAGAAGACTCAGGAACTGGAGTAATAACCGGTCTGCCAACAAAGATTGTATCCAAAGAGGTATTGTGTATCACACTCGTCCTTAGTTGAGGCTCTCTGGATTCACTACCGTAGTACAACGGGTAAACAGAACCCATGTTCAACGACGGTTTAGCTTCCATTGTCAATGACTGGTGATGACCAGATGTGAAACCGTAAGGATAATTACTATTTTGATGACCATGCTGGTTAGAATCCGATACAGGAATCGACGAAAGAGAAGCAATTGTCCCTTTTGCATAGTTTAAGGAACTCCCAACAACAGGTTTAGGAGACACTGAAGGAGGTTGTTGAGGTCTTGGACCAAGGTATGTCCTAGGGTTATTATGCCGATCACTTCTGGAAGTTTTCACAGGTTTGCAACCCAGATTAAGTGCAGCTGATTCAACACAAGAAAATGAACCCAAAAAAACACATCACTAGCAGCTCAGAAAAATACACTCAACATCCCAAATGAGGCATAAAAATAGGATTTTGACACAAACCCGTGAAATGGATCCAAAGAAAGATGAAAATTTGAGTACCTTCAACACATGGGGGCAAAAGGTCACCAGTTTCAGTTGTCTCATCTCTCCGTATAATTGTGTTAACAGCATCATTAAGACGGTCCCATAGTGTATCAGGGTTCGAATACTCAGCCTTAAACAACCAAATCAAGAAAAAATTAACAAAAGGGTTTAAACAAAAAATCCACATTACACCAAGAAAAATTCTAAAAAATTAAATTAAATTAAATTAAAAACAAAAAATAAAAACCTCTGAATTAGCTTTGGAATACATGATTTCTTCGGCTTTGAGAACAACAACAGGAAGTTTCTCTTGCCATTCCTTGTTTTTCTTAGTTGCAGGAGTGTGAGCGTCAGTAACGACCCTAATCAAACACATGGTGTGCAATCGAGTCAACAAAATGTAGAAGCTTAAAAATAGACGAAAAAAGAAAGAAAAAAAAACAAGATCAATTCAGAACCTGAAAATATGTTGAATGATGGAACCTCTTAAAGGTTGGTGACGCTCACTGTGCCAAGCTCTTCTCACACACTCGTATGGCCTTGGCCCTGGCCGCGGCATCTTCAACAATTTCAAAACACAAACACTGAGACAGAACAGAACAATATATGAAGAAGGAATGGACAGAAATAATTGAGTACTAGTGTTTTGTGTTTGTGTTGGGGGAAGTGTTTACAATTTTACAATTTAATTACTTACATATAAATTATAATATTATTTTTTTAATTTTAATAATTCATAAACAAACACACACAGTGTGGTGGTGGCACATAGCACTCTACAATATAAATGGGATTTTGTAACTTTGTTTTGTTAATTAGATGGGTCGATTAAACTTTGCCTCACTTGTCTTTGTTATTGCAAATTCTCATACCACAATTTTCTAATAGAAGGGTTTTTGTTTGGGACAGTAGTAGCGAAACAAAAGGAGTACTATACCTTTCTTTTCTTTTCTTTTTTTCTCTTTTTTTTTATTTCTTTCTTTTGTCTTCCTCAATAATTTAGAGGGTTTACCATTACACATGGTTCTTTTGTTCCTTTGATGTGTTGTATTGTGTTGTTTTGTTCAATTTCAATCTCTTTTTTTTTTTTTCTCTGTGTCTAGGGTGTGTGGGGTCTGGTCACACACCTCTTATTGAGAAAAGGAGAGTGGGGAGGGTTATGTTACTATCAAAAAGTACCTGCATAATAAAGTCTATTAAAAATTCTCCCCCTCCCTATACCATTCAATTACCACCTATATTTAATATTGGGTTGTTACATGCAATTATCTATCTCTATCTCAATTTTTTTTAAACTACATAATTGCACAACCATATACATTGCCAACATATTCGTACCATATAACACCAACACTGCTAGGAAAATGACAAAACATAAACTAATATCAACTTCGATATAAAGTAACCAAAGAGAATCCAGGTACATCGGCTTCTCTCTTATTCTTCCTTAATAAAGCTACTCAGATTCTTTTTTTAAAAATTTCAACCCCTTTCTCATCAATTTTTTTTACCCTATGGTTAATTAAATTATGTTTCTAATTTGTCTAGACATCTCAACACTGTTGTTTCCGATGTGTTAGACTATTGTGCCACCCAAAAAGTGCACACACGAACAATTTTAAAATTGTTGTTTGAAAAGGTCAAATTTGAATAAATTGGTGTGTGTATAATTGAGACATTTAATGAGAATGACCCGTGTCTAGTAGAAGCATTAAGTAAATTTATTTATTTATTTATTATTGATGAATTATATTTTATATTTTATGAAGATGAAGATTATTATAGTATAGTATAGTATGTGCATTGAATGTGCAGTGATCACATTGATGGGTAAACGGGTACATTCTGGATTCTGCAGTGTAAATAAAGCCTTTTATTAATATTTATGTGATGAAAACAGCCTTTGTAGGAAGACTGACGCTGTATGGGCCTTCCCCACTCCTTCATGTCACGTCCACTCTTGACAACGGCTGTACAAAGCCAAACTCCTTTTTCAGTTTTTATGTAACCCTTCACCATCCTACTTTCAACTTCTATCCCTTTTATTTTAGGTACAGTACTTGAAGGAAAAAAAAAAGCCTAATGTTTCCCACATAAGTGTAATCCCCCTCACCTCACAGTTCTCTCTTTTGTTCCTACTTGCTACTTTTTTTAATAAAATAAAATATTTTTTTAAAATAACAGTCCAAAATCATAGAGTAATTTATTGTGCTAAAGAGATGTTAAGAAGATTTATTTAGGAGATTAATATGTCTTAATATGTGTTTTTTTATATAAGAAGTTTTTATTATTCATTCAAAAATTAACTAATTTATATATATTATTTTTTAATTAATAAATTAACGATCATTTTTGTTAATTAAAAAATTATTTTTTGATTTTTGTATTTTGAAAATGTAATTTCATAAAAAAAATATATATTATTTTATTATTTATAAATATTATACTAATTTTTTATTATAAAAAATATTCAATATTTAATACTCACCATTATGAATAAATATAAATTAAAAATAAATCATTTTTCTGACATTTTAAATAAATAATATTTAATTATTATTGCTTTTAAATGATAGAGTAAAGTTTTTTTTTTTTTAAAAAAAAGTCATTCAACTGTTAATTAGAAATTCTCTTTTTTATATGCATAAGTCAGGATTGTTTTTATATAGTACTTAAGAGATCGATTTATTTGGCAATTATGACGCACGATGTTGATTTTTTATAAAAATTTATAGTAGGTACTTTTTGTGTTCTTAATAATCTCCAAAGTACAATATAAGGATAAAAAAATAAATTAATTAGTGAAGCTATGTCCAAATCCAAGGGACGAGGATCATAATATGCCCATAATCATAAGCCAGTTTCCTTCGTTGGTTTTGTGATGTGAGTTCCATCCAATCAACAAAGCATGCTCACTGTCGTAGGAATAATATTAATGGAGTGACTTATTAGTTTGGAAGTGAATCTTTCTTTTATTGCTAAATGCATGTGCCACATTTTTCAGCCATTATTATCTACCTAAATTTTGCTCGCTATGTGATTGTTTACGCTTTTAAGTTATTAAATGCTGATTTTCATTTCATAAGAGATTGGGACCACAATCTTCAAACTAGCACTTTGAAGTATAAACGCATAGGTTATGTTTACTTTTACCTCATCACCCAACCACTACCGTATTAGCAATAAATTGCAATTGTGACAGTGTCAATATCAATTGAAATGTCCATAAAAAAAATCAATTGAAATGGATACAAATTTTATAGCCTTTCATTACATTCATTTCTTTATATATAAAAAAATTACCAATCTAAATACTCTTTTTTAATCAAAGCAAGCACAATATGTTATTAATGTTGAGAAGTTCAAGATTACCGGAATAACAACACCTACCTTATATGTTTTTGGATTATGAAATTTTTACACTTTATTTTTATTCGGAATTTTATATTTTATTGAAAATTTTATACAATAATTATTTAATTTATTTATCTTATAATTAATGTGGTATTAATTACTCATACTTCAATTCAATATTTTTTTCAAGTGTGAATTTCACATATGTTATACTTTTATTGTCATTATAGTCAATATAACATATCTCCTCACTATTTCACTAAGAAGATTTTCTATGCAAATGTTTAATACATCAAAATTTACTCACACCTCATTAAGACAATTCAAAACTCTGAAATCACTTATTGAAAAAAAATAAACATAGAGAAATTTACAGAACATAATCAAGTACCGTGAATATATTCACATTCTCACAACTCTATCATAGGAGTATAAGAGATTAAAATGTTTCTGATTTATGGATCTTGAAAAAGAGAATTATAAACATATAATATGTTTTGACATTCCTCTTCCTTTACGATGTTAAATAACGCGGGACTAACATTTACTATTTCAAACAACTCCAATATTATCAAAAATTTCTTTCTATATATAATCGCAACAATAGACAGTTTATATAGCATGTTTGTTTCTGCATCCAAATAAGCATTCATCCCTCGAATAAATAGAAGCTAAAATGTATGTTTAATTCTAACTTTGGAAGACTCTGATTTTAAATGTATAAAACTAATTTTGACTTGTCTCGAGTAGAATTAATAATATTTATAAAATTAATTCTAATTTGATAAAAAAAAAATATAATTTTTAACTTAAAACGTGAATTTTACATTTAAAAGTATTATTAAATTCACTTTTTTTAAAAATGTATATAAATATAAATTAATTTATATTTAATTGACTTTTAACAAAAAATCAATTTTATAATTATGTTCAATCAAAATTATTTTTTCTCACCGTGTATATAACCAAACACACGCACACAAAGTCAACATATAGCTTAATTCTAATGGCATGTCGACAATATTTCTGCCGTGTGGTTCCAAACGTTTACTTATAAAATAAACAATATGTAAGTTTTGGTCAAAAAAATTGTTTGACTTATGATTAGAAGCTAAATGAAACACAATATTAATGTTTGATTAAGAAGTATCCAACAACTTTGCCTGAATCCAAGTATTGCATAAGTGATATGAAAGAATTTTCTTTGTCTTATGTTAATTTTGTTTGGTGATTTACTTGGTCAGGATGATAGGAGCAGATGCAATAGATGCATCGTGCGTGTCATATCAGAGTCATGTTGTTGTGATGATAGTAAAGGGTTGTACTAACTTTTGTTGCTTTTCAATTCAATTTTTGATGCATTTATGGCGGGGGTGTAAGCATAATAGTACCAAGGCTAAAGACAAATGTGGCCAAGAAAGCAACTTCCCATCAATCGATTATTACATTACACATGTGGAGGGTGTATCATCTATGTGTAAGGGAAGATTCTCAAACCAACTTCGGATAATCAATATTTTTTATTTTCTGACTTGCTTCCTGGAATTTTTGTTTCTAATTTTGTGAAAAATACATTGGGGAAACTATGTTATTCTCAATTAATCAAAGAGGGATCATAGATTATTTGGTAAATAGAGTAGTTAAAGGTAGGTAAATGCTGAGAAATATCTAATGACGTGTGTGAAGATATCAAATATAAAAAATTTATTTTATAATTTGTGTATTCAGGACAGAGAAATAACATTGTAAATAAAATCTTTAAATATATTTTACTAGCATATTGCAACAAACAATTACAAATATGGATTTTTCGGATAGGGTACTACTGTGTAACTATTAAGACTAATCATTTAAACTGTAAAATTGTTTCTTGAGAGCTAAACTTGCTAGTTTTTCGAAATGCTCGTAAATGTCTGTAATTTTATTTGATATTAACGTATTGTATGATTTCATAAAGTATTTATGAGGTTGGAGTATAACCAGAAAGTCAAATGATTAAATTTTATCAATATAACTATATTTAAATTGTCATATAACTTTTTTTAAGTTTTTTAATTCATCGTATACTATTTAAATAACTATTAATTATTTTAAAAGATTATAATAAAAATATTTAAAATTATGAAAATATACTACATATAAACAAATATTAGTATTTTATAATCAAATTA
>JBBPBT010000347.1:915460-936679 GCA_037974875.1 Cicer bijugum | reverse complement strand
TTATCATTTTTAATATATATTTAATTCTGTTGTAATATTAATAAAATTATAATAAGCCGGTATAATTTTACAATAGTTATACAAGATAGCTTTTGTGAATCTCAATCTCAATTTGAAACAAAACTTACACTTAATATATTTATGCGATTTATAATATAAACTTCATAATATAGTTTAGTTTAGAATAAGCATATGTTTTATTTTGAGTTTGAGCCACCAAACTCACGTCCATTACTAAATTTTTACACCTAAATCTCCATCTAAATGTAAAAAAGTCATTGTAGATTTAAGTAAATGTGGAAAATTGAACGTTTAATTAAATATACGTTAAATAAGTGTTATTGAGAGTAATATATTGTCATAAAATTTAAACACATAATCAACAAAATTACAACCTTGCAATCCCATCCTTTAGCATTGCTCGAGTATCTTTGCATGTCGCACACTTTCTATCCAAGTACACTTAATCATCACAAACCATATTTGCTTCGTGTGTTTTGTGGTGTATATGTCTAAATAATAAATTGAGGATTTTATAGTACACCCCTATAGCTATATTTGTCATATTCAGAAATCTTATATTCAGAAAGTTAGAAATAGCAATTTCCAGATTTTTTAAAATAATTCAAAATTTTCGAAATAGAAAATTCTATAAATTTCAATTTTTTAAATTTTTTCATTTTTTTTGAAATTTTTAAAACTTTATATATTTAAAAACTTTTAAAATTTTAGAAATGTAATATTTATTTTAAAAATTTAAAAATTTTAAACTTTCAAAATTTTTTAAATTTTCAAAATGTTATTTTAATTTAAAAATTTTAAAATATCCAAAAGTTTATAGAATTTAAAATTTTTAAAACTATAAATTTTAAAACTTATTATAAATAGTTAAAAAATTAATATGTTTTCAAAGATGACTCGTACAAGATGAATAATTTTGAGCTTATTTCTCTTTGGAACTTTTATTTTGTTTGTCTTGGGCTTAAGAGTTAAGTTGGTTGGAGTCTTTCCCACACGGTTCACGATAACAAATAAGTTTTTTATTTACACGTAATAATTAATAATGCAACATAATAAAAATACTATAATCAAAATAAAGCAATTGTGATCTACACTTTTCAAATAAATAAATAAAAATTAATTTTGCAAAAATATATCTAAGCATAAACATATGTCAAAATCAATTTTGATATTTGTTTATTCAAATAGTATAGGACAGAAATTAATTTGAAGTGTTTTTATTTATTTTTGGCGTTGAAAAATGAGTTTGAAATCTAATAGTATTAATTAATGATGAAGCGAGTTTGATTTCCTTTTGCGGTAAAGTAACGAAAATCAAAAGCCAGCGATCCATCAAAAGAACATTCCGCGCTTTGACCGTGGCTTGTGTCTGTAGAGTGTATCGGAGTAGAAAAATTGGGAAACGGCAACGCTCTATCGAGACCGGAGCGAATGCAATAAAATTTGAATGATCGAAGATGTTGTTAGGTAGTTCTTCTCCTAGAGCAACATCATCACCACATTCACAATTATCACCATCATCATCACAAGAGTCATGGGAATCAATGCTCCCAGGTCCATCAAGTCGCAGCAACTTCGGATCCTCAGATCTGAGTCCACACGGCCTCCTCGCATTCCCTTCCGGCAGTTCAATCTCCATTATCGACTCACGCTCTATGCAATTAGTCTCTTCATTCCCTATCCCTCCTCCACCTTCCTCCGCCGCACCATTCGTAACCGCCATTCGCTGGATCCCTCTCCCTCTCAACCGTCATCTCCTTTCCTCCGAACCTTCCTCCTCTCACCTCCTCATCGCCGCCGGCGATCGCCAAGGTCGCATTGCGCTTCTCGATTTTCGTCTTAAAACTGCTATTCTTTGGTTTGATACTGACTCTAAACAAGGTATTCAAGATCTTTGTTGGATTCAGGCACGACCTGATCTCTTGATACTCGCCGCGATTACCGGACCTTCCACACTTTCTCTTTTCAATGCTTCCACTGGACGTTGCGTTTGGAAATACGATGCTTCGCCCGAATATTTCTCTTGTATTCGACGTGATCCGTTCGATTCCCGCCGCATCTGCGCGATCGGCCTCAAGGGTTTTCTATTGTCGCTGCTTCATCTCGGTGATTCTGAAGAAGGTGTTGTTATTAAGGAGCTTCAGATTCGCACTGATTCTAGCGAATTTCTTAAGCTTGAGAGAGATTCCGGCGGTGGTTTATCCGCTGCTGCTGCGGCACCTGCGTCTGCGGCTTTTCCTCTTTACGTAGCGAAGTTCGCATTCTCCCAACATTGGCGCCACATTTTGTTTGTAACGTTTCCGAGGGAGTTGATTGTGTTTGACTTGCAGTATGAGTGTGTGATATTTTCCTCTGCTTTGCCTCGTGGTTGTGGCAAGCTTCTTGACGTGCTACCTGATCCGAGTAACGACTGGATCTACTGTGCTCATCTTGATGGCAAGCTCAGCACCTGGAGGAGGAAACCGTAAGCGTTTCTTGTCTTAGATTTTTCTTATATTCGAATGCTTTTTCCTATCAATTTTAGTATATTCTAGCGCACACACAAATGGTCAAATACCGTGTAGTGGTTGGTACTGGTAGTTTAATATATTTTAGGGGTTGTAAGAGAGTTACATAATGGTGCTTGAATAATGCAATTTCCGTTGATTGGAACTATAAGCTTTCTTTTTATATATATTGAGTCTATAATTGCTTTTTCTGTTTGTCAAATTTTGGTTTTGTAAGTATAAACATGCTTGAATTTCGGGTGTTTGAGAAACCTGTATGTTAATGCTGGAATTTGATGTGAGATTGTCCATATACGACTAGAGAACCGACTTTTTAAGTGAGATGGGCAAATGACAAATGTTCAGGGGAGGAGATGGTGTTTCTTTGTGACGATGTCTTCCTTTATTGTTATAGGGGATAATTGAGAAAAGGATTCTATCTTCCTAATGTTTTCTACTTGCCATTTGCTCTCTACAAGTTTTCCAAGGATATTAGTCTTTGATGCATGCAACTCTAGTCCTGATACAGATTAGCAGCATTTGATTGTTTATAAGTAACTATAATTTGAATGTGGATTTTGCTTTTTTGAGTCGTTTCAGTAACCATATTGGGTTTGCTTTGCTCTGTTTTATATTTTATAATAATTATTTCTGATGTCATTTGAGCTTTCAAAGCACTGTTGGGCCATGGGTGTACATAAAGTATATAGTGCCCAAAAATATCTATGCATACCTCTTAGTAGATGCTACGTACATTTCTGGTCTCTCTCACACTCTTTTCCCTCTCCATTTCCTGAAATCACTAGCTGATTTACTTGCAAGCGTGTTTCTGTAACTAAGAGTTATTCTTATCTGCATGTGATCACAGTGGGGAGCAAGTACACATTATGTATTCCATGGAAGAGTTAATGCCATCTGTTGGCACCTCTGTCCCTTCTCCTTCAGTACTCTCTGTCCTTTTACGCCAATCAGATACCACTCTCCAGAACATTGGCAAGAATTGTTCTGATGTACCTAGTTCTCCTTACCTTCATGAGGATTTTGATAATCCTTTTGACTTTTGTGACGAATCCCAAGTCATTTCTAAGATACATTTGATCTCCATATCTGATGATGGAAAAATATGGAACTGGCTCTTGACTGCTGAAGGGAATGCAGACACTCAAAAGGATGAAAAGAAGTTGGGTTTGGTCAATGATGATTGCACAGTACCATTACAAGGAGCCAACTCTAACACTACAGTATCTTTTCCTCGTGGACGGGAACTAAATGTAGGCAGGCCACAGGAAGAAATTTCAATGAAAGTAAGTGTTCATACAAACTTGCTTTGATTTATACCCCCCTCCGTTCGGTCCTAATTGACAGTTCAGAAGAAACTGTGTTTTTATTAATCTGTTATCTTCACTTTATCAATTAATAAGAAAATAATGTGAAGGATAAATGCTTAGTCAAAAAAAGAAAAAGTGAAGGATAAATGGTATATTAGAAAATTTTAAAATAAATGAGAAAATTAATTTATTTCTTAATTTGTCTACCATTACCTTGAACAATGGTTAAAAAAATTGTGGGGGGGCTTATCTCCATATCAATGGCTCAAATGGAAAACATAGAGAACAACAAAATAGCGATTACACATTTAATAGCCTATTATATATTTACATAATTATATTAAATAATAAATTGTGCACTTCAATGTTTACCTACATGCTTTCTGTTATTTTAAGTCCTTGCAAGCAAATAGACAGTGTGCTATTGTAGAGTTTACTTATTTTTTCATGATATACTATTAATGATATTAGTACAGCTAGAGTACTATTTAGATTCTATGGGGGTTAGAGGTGTTATGGCAGGCATATTGTTAAATTTGCCAGTGTCAGTTAAGTAAAAATATGCCTATGAAGGGGATTCCTATGTGATAAATGATAAATAATTGTAATCCAATTTGTTATAACCAGATATACATCAGAGAAAAGGAAAAGAAAAACCTAGACAGGCTCACTAACCACTGAATATCTGTCATTTTTCTTTTCAGATTAGATTTGTTTCTGCCTGCCTATAACTAAATACAAGCCATTTCTAACTCAATTATGATAGAAAAATTGTATTAACATAAAGCATAATGCATGCATTTTCCAGGATCCTTGTTTTCTCGTTAACACTGCTATCATGAAATAATAAATTTTTTATGACTTCTCTTTGTTGCTCGGATGATGGCTCGTTTAAGGGGACCTTCATGTTGGATATGGTGAAAGATTGAGGAGGCTCCGTACACTGATGAAACAGTCTTTCCTGATGACAATATCTTATTTTGTTCCTCTCCTGATAGTTTTTGGAGTTTCTATATTCTAAGTTATCTGTGAGAAACTGAGAAAAATATATAGTCTCTGTCATTCATGGCAAGACATAGAGCAGTATTGGACGGGTTATGGTTTATGATCAAAAGTTTATATGTGCGCAATGCATGCTTTAAAGGAATGAGAATACGTGGGCAATCTATATGTAGATTTTGGAAGGTGACCACAATCCTTTGGATGCTTTGAGAAGTGGTCTGAGATGAAACTAAAGACGGAGAAGATGAAACTCCTTTCTTGACATTGGACCTGCTAATAAAATGGTATGAGGTGGTGGATTGGAAGAAAGAGATGTTTTTTCGAAGGAAACTAATAAATGAATGCATCGGGGTTGCTCCCTTTGCAAACATCAAGTAAAGTCAAAAGACTCCTATTCAAGATACATTCACGAGGAAGTGGGATCTCTTGGGATTTACTCCCAACATTTAAAGATATATGTACTTGATCTCCCTCCCAAGTAATTGACACAAGTCCTAATTCCTTTGCCAAACATTGATTCAACAGAAAGTCTACATATTGGAGCCAAACCAACATTGGAGCAGATATGTGATTGGTATCTAAGAACTCAGGGAACCCTTTTTTAAAAGCTAGCTATCAAGGTGGAAGAACCAAGCCACTTAATTACTTAATTACTCCACTGAGCATCCCATGTGCATACTTTTCAATGTGAGACTTGGGCACCCCATAATACCCAAGTCCTGATTATAACACTGCCCTTGAGAGGGGATGGCTGCACTTTACGACGCTTTACTCGACTTTTTTTTGTCAGTCCCTTCATAGTTAGCCCGTTCTGAGCCACTAGCAACCAGACTTTGATTTTGATACTAAAATATAAGTATCTGACAACTCGGGGAACCCTTCCTTAAAAGCTAGCTATCAAGAGGGAAGAACCAAGTCACTTAAATACTCCGCTGAACATCCCATACTACTGGATGTGGGACTTGGGCACCCCATAATACCCAATTCCCTAACAATTTGATACAATGAAACCAACCAGCATTTAGGCCACAAATACCAATGTACCACTTGTGATGGCATGTTTGATTTGAAGTCTCTACCAATCTAAGATATCTACCTAGATGATACTCTTGCAGGCAGCTGAGCAAATTCATAGAGGAAGAAACAGTTTTTTTTTTTGAATTTAACCACCTTTGAGGAGCTCAAGATGTAACTTTTAAGACCCACAAACTTTTTAACATTAAAGATGGTAATACATTAATTTCATTAGGTTATATCTGTTTTACTTAAATTCCATTAAGTATGGTCAATCAAGTTAGTAAAATATTAATGTGGATGAATCCTAGTTGGATAGAATTTGGAGAGCAAGTCAGAAAAAAAATTATAGTTCTTCAAATATTTTTGGTGCCTTTTATATATGGTCTGGATGGAAGATTTCCAGATCAACCGAAAATGCTAAAGAGTAAGTTTTCTTTCCAAGCAGAAGAGAGCTAATGGGGCAAATGTAGTTCAATGATAAATGTTATTTTCTTGTTGGAAATTTTTGGGCTTATTTTAGGATATTTTAAGGTGACTTATACTATGATTATAGTCACATTAGGATATTACATGGGTTAATCAGGTTTATCTTGTTAGTCAAGTTTATTACACCTATGAAAGATCTCTACGTGTATAAGTAAACTTATATTTCAGTTATGAATCCCATTCCAAGGATATTTATATTTTTGCGTTAACTCCTGATTTTCTACCAACTAGAGATTATGCTATATGTTATAGTGCTACCTAGTCGCTTCGGTCCTGCATCAGGTTTGGATACTGACGGGGGACAGCAGGTAACATAAATTGCAGGAGTTCATGATATAGGCAATTACAATGAAATCAGTAAACAATGGTGCAGTACCTTCAGTTTATTGACTTATTGATGAGCAATCGACTTGTGCATTTTAATTGGGACAAGGTTCAAGTATGATTCCTTGCCCCTCTGTTTTACGTGCATATGTATAAAACTAATCTGCACTCACACATGCAAGGATTGAAATGCAGTCTGCATTCCTATTTAATTGGTTTCCCAGATGATAAACAAGATGAAGAAAGATGCAAAAGTTTAATACTTTCCAAATTGTAACCACCTTCCTGCTCTTATCATCATTTTGTCCTGCACGATAGTGAACATTCCAATGGGTTCTTTTTTCCTAGAGGTAGATAATAGGATCTTACATTCCGAACTTGGGGTCAGAGTTCTTATTATTTGACTCGTAAAATGTGTCCTAATCTGGGTCCTGACTTATCTATGCTGGAAAACTGCATCTAAATGCTAGGTAGCACTTATTAAGATTTTTTGTGTTGGTTTCAAATTTTGAAGTTTACTAGTATTGGTAAACCTCCTTGTCTTTTCCTTCTGATGCAGATTAGCTTAGTTGGACAGCTTCAGCTTCTCTCTTCAACAGTGACTATGCTGGCAGTACCAACCCCTTCTCTAACTGCTACCCTGGCTCGTTAGTTCATCTTCCCACCAACTCCCATATTTGTTCAAATCTTGTACTACACTTTTATAGTTGTAAATTGTATTTATGCACACCGTGTTTCCAGTGTTGTTTAATGAGCTAATATTATTGAAGGTGGAGGAAATTATCCTGCAGCAGCTGTTCCCCTGGTTGCTTTGGGGACACAGAGTGGGACAATAGATGTGGTTGATGTTTCTGCCAATGCTGTTACATCAAGTTTATCTGTACATAATGGTATAGTTAGGGGACTACGATGGCTAGGAAATTCCAGATTGGTTTCATTTTCTTATACTCAGGTATATAATTTAATACTTTTGTTTACATTGTTTTGTTTATTTATTTTATTTTCCTAGTCCCTAAATAGTTCGTTTCTTTCTATTGGCCTCATTCCTGTGTAATTTATGATTTGTGCATGTCACTTATTGCCTACTTTATTATATTTCATACTTCTGTACAGTATTTATGCTTTTTTTCCCCATTATTATGCATATGCTTTTGGACTCAGGCTAATGAAAAATCAGGAGGATATGTTAACAAGCTAGTTGTGACCTGCCTTCGAAGTGGTCTTAACAAGATGTTCCGAGTTTTGCAAAAGCCAGAGCGTGCTCCAATAAGAGCGTTGAGAACATCTTCATCTGGAAGGTGAATCTCAAAGTTATATTTATGTTATGATTCCTTAATTTGTTACTACTTTAGTTCATGAATCTTCTTTTTGCTGCTCATTTTTCTATTTCTTTTTTTGTATACTGACATCTTAATACAAAACATGAATGCCCTGATGGGCATGGCTTAGTCATATTAATTTGTACTATCAAGATGGAATTTAGTAGCTGAATGAAAGCTAGAGTTTATGTGGAAGTGAACCATACTTTAGTTCAAGTATTTATAATTGTGTATAATACCTTTGGGATCTTAAAGGATGTTGATATGTCTCTGGGGTGTCCTGTAGAATTTCGTGATCTGAGTTTCAGATGATGGATGTGTTGGAACTCAAAACCTATCTTTTCTCTTAGATTCACCACTCTGATTGTTAAGAAATTTTTGTTGTGAAGATTTGCTCTCCTTCTAATATTCTGAAACTTAATTGTTGATAGCAAGGGACACAAGTTATTTTCTTTTTCTTGAAAGGGGTGGTTCTATGGTAGAGTTCTTCATATGTTACTCTTTAACTCCGTCTATCAGAGCTTTTTGCTTTTCTTTCACCTGGTTTTAACAGATTATTGTTATTACATCATGGTTTTCACTTTCAGTAGTATTTCATTGATTTTCACTTTCAGATTATTGTTATTGACATTCACAATATTTCAGGTATCTTCTAATTTTGTTTCGTGATGCACCCGTGGAAGTTTGGGCAATGACTAAGAATCCTATCATGGTAGATGCACTTGAAACCCAGTCATTGAAGTTTTTCATTTTTAAATAATATTTTCTAGTATGTAATGCAGTTCAATAACTTGCTTAAGTATATATGGTCTTGAGTGCAATCACTTGTGAAGGGTCTGGGGGATACTTTATTGTTGTTGACTCGTAATTTTGAAAGCCAAGGAATTTAATGTACTTCTATATTTGGTCATATTTTGTGTATTTTGATGAAGTTATAGGATTTTTGATAAAGAGGGAAAATAAAGAATTAAAAACTTTGAATTATGACTATGTTTTGATATGGTTGGTGAAACAAAAGACTTAGAACCAACCTCTATTTATACCCTAATGGAACTGATTCCTATCCTACGACTAAGCTAGTTGGGAAACAAATCATGATAATAATAACTATAAAGTATAGAGACTAATTCTTTGAGATCTCTAAGATATTCAAAGATAGGAAACTAATCTTTAAGATATAATCTATGATATACAAGATAATATTGAGATATTAGAAGATATTTTCATATCATCTAATTGAATTCTTGAAAATGGACAAGGATAAATGTTGTGCTCTAAGTTGGCATTGCAGTTTAAATGTTGTGCTCCTTGATAAAGGCATCCATTACTTGGATCAATATCTAGTTTTTCTCTAATCCTTCCTTATTGATTGCAACTTGGACTTGGTTCATACAAGCTTCTCTCTTTCCTGATTGGTGCCTGGACTTTTCTTTTTTAATTTTGAAGCCATACATTTTATAGCGTGCTTCCTTTTTTAATTAGGAAGTTTGATTCAGATGTCTGGTTGACATTATGTTCTTTTATCTGAATGTTAATAATGCTTGCTATCTCTATGTAGCTTAGATCATTAGCTCTTCCATTTACGGTATTGGAATGGACTCTTCCAACAGTTCCACGTCCTTCTAAGGATCAAACATCTGGGGCATCGGATGAAGCATCTAAACCATCAAAGGCTTCCCCATCAGATTCAAGTGGGTTATTTGTTAGAAGTTCTAAGATATTATCGTGATAGTTGCTAGTGTAGAGTTATTGGTTCCTTACCATTTTATTAAGATTAAGAGTAAGTTGATTACTGATTTTAATTTATATTAGCAGAGGGTTCAAGCACAGAGGGACCACAAGATGATACTTCTGAAAGTTTTGCATTTGCTCTGGTGAATGGAGCACTTGGAGTTTTTGAAGTGCATGGTCGGAGAATTCGAGATTTCAGGTGTTAACAATTTTCCATTGAGAAAAATGTGCATTACTGCCATTGTGTTGCATGTATTTCATGATATATTGACTGTGAAATTTGTGTTAAACGTTATTTAATCCTTATCATTTTTGCTTCTACAGTTATTAAGGGTTAATATCTGATTTACTCCCTCCATTTTGTTATATCCATCTCTTTTAGAATTTTGATTTGTCTCAAATTATTTGTTGCTTTATAATATTAAGAAAGCACAAATTGATTTTTCCAATAGTCCCGTTATTTATTAGTAACTCAACCACCAATATATTAATTAATTTAAGCAATCTTTTTTTAACTACTACAATAAGGGTATTATAGACCAAATAAGTTATTTTATTTTAGGATTAAATATATTTTTGGTTCATATAAAATTTGTAAAATGGATTTTAGTCCCTATTAAAATTTTATTCTTCTAGTCCATCAGGGATTAAAAACATACTATATTTGTTAAATATTGGAACTATAATAAATAAACATTTATAGAGACAAATCAAATTTTGCCAATTTTATATGGAACAAAAACATACTAACCCTTTATTTTATCATGGTATGGTAATCAGTATAATCAATGTTTTTTTACGATGTGCATATTACTTTTAATATACAATACGTTCATGCAGTACTTTGTTTGTTTGTTTTATCTGATAAAGTTAGCCTTGTTCACAGACCAAAATGGCCTTCTTCTTCATTTGTATCATCAGATGGATTGATAACTGCAATGGCCTACCGCTTGCCCCATGTGGTATACATCATTGCTTTAGAATTGGTTCAATCTCTCTCACAGAGATAAACTGAATTTGCTCTAAATTGGATAATGGTTTTGACTAAATTAGTTTTCCAGGTCATGGGAGACAGAATGGGGAACATAAGATGGTGGGATGTGACAACTGGACATTCTTCCTCATTCAACACTCATAGAGAGGGAATTCGGCGAATCAAATTCTCACCTTTTGTACCAGGGGACCATAGCCGGGGGCGTGTTGCTGTTCTGTTTTATGACAATACCTTTTCTGTTTTTGATTTGGTAAGACAGGCTTTTACTTTTACTTTTACTGGATTATGGGGGCTGTTTAGTTGTTGTTTTATTTCATGTGTTCTATAAAATATTTGAACTTCATATGATAAGCATCTTTAAAACTGAATATTATCATGCAAACAAATAATATTTCCCATTTTTATTTTTTATTATTCAATCATAATTCTAAACATATCTTTTACAGGACTCCCCTGACCCCTTGGCCAATTCACTTTTGCAACCTCAATTTCCCGGAACCCTTGTGTTGGAACTTGATTGGTTGCCCTTGCGGACTGATAAGAATGATCCACTGGTACTCTGCATTGCTGGGGCAGATGGTAGTTTTCGCCTCGTTGATATTAATGTGTAAGTGCCACAAGTTACTCTAAGGAGTTTAGAGTGATTAGCTACTTCCCTCCTTGGTGTTATTATCAAGATATAGTTGGTCTAGGTGGTATTGTCATGTCTTGGACTACGGCGGATGGTGAGAAATGTTTTTAGTAATTATGAAAACATTCATCTTGATATTAAAATGTTCTTAAAAAAAAAATAGCCTTGGCATAAATGATGTCATGTCATTCGGTTGTTCCTTTATTTAGATCCTTTTGACAGCAACATAGACAACCACAACAACTAAGGGTTAAGAATTGGAGAACCCAGGTTCAACTGGTTTGAGCTAAGGGATAAGAATTGGAGGACCCAGGTTCAAACCAGGCGAAAAAAAATACTAACATAACAACTAATTACTTACTTTGGCCGTTTCAAAAAAAAAAAACTAAGTCTTTTTCAACTAGACGGGGTCAGATACATGGATCAGCGGATGTCATAAAGTCCTGTCATCAGGTCACGTAGGCCTAAAGATATTCTCTGAATCTCTCTTAATGGTTTGACTTAGAGTTTTCATTGGTACCCCCAAACTTCTAGCTATAGGACTATCCTCCATCCCTTACCAGTGCCTCTGCAGGTCTTCTCAAATTTTTGTAGCCCTTCAATATTTCTTGGATAGGATGCACATTTATGTACTACCAACAAATTTCTTCTACCATGCATTTTTTGGTCAAGTGAACAAACATATTTGTCAAAAAGCATGCTAGTCATCCATGTTCTTTTGTTGGCATGGTTTTGACAATTCAAACTGTTAGTTTTGTATTCTTTCCAATAAACATAAAGGAAAATTTTCTGAGCTATCCTCGTTAACGATTGTACGTTTTTCTTTGTCATGGTTTGTTTCTTCAAGTTGCTTCGATTCAGGAGAATTATCAGCTTATAGCCTGTAAATTAGACCAGTTTCATCCATATTAAAAACACCTTTCATAGAGATTCGGTCTATTTTTTCCCTTATAAATTCCAATTTTCCCCTATTTCTTAGTTTGCCTCACTTGAGAATGTCTGATATTGTACTTTTACCAACTTTTAAATGACAGTTTTCATCAAGCCATTGCTGTAAATATTTGAGTGCATGTGGGGTGATCTCTCATATGCTCACATAATGCTATACGCTTTGATCGACCATGGTTGATTTTCAGAGACCTTTTAGATGAGAAGTCTTTGTTGGGTATGATCTTAAGATTTTTCTCAATGTTTACATAGTAGTTCCCTTCTAATGTCTATTCATTTCTAGTACAACGAACCATAGATCCAAATGACTTGTATTGAACTTTATTTAACTAGTAAATACAATGAATACTGTTCAAATACTACAAACCACAAATACCATTTACTTATTTTCACAAATATATATATATATGAACAAAGTATTTAGAAAAAAATTGATTCATGTAATTGAGTGTTATAATATACAATGATTTTATATGTAATTAAATTTGTATTCATATAATTGAGAAAACATTCTTTCGATTAATATAATATTAGTTTATCAATTGATTAATACCCCTCTAAATTAATAAGATTGAATTGTCCCAACATTATTAAGTTATAGAGATTTTTTTAAGTGCATGTAATGTATTTAGGGGATGTATCGAGTGAGAGGATCCAATGACCGCATATGTAACGTCAAGATTTGCTCCTCTCACTCTCACATAAGAAAGACCCTGTTAGAGTCTCACACTTGATACACACATTACTTGCATACCAAAGAGGGAGAGGTAGGTAAGGAAGACTTTGTATTGGACATGCTGGCTGGAGTATAAAAGATATTAGAAAGTTTAAATTATTATACACATTTTTTAAATATTCCTTTTCATGAGGAGTTATTTTTTAGCTCATTATGTTTCTAACGTTTTAGCGTTATGAATCTTCTGATAGATATTCAAGGTGAATTGATCATCAAATCTTGTTGTATAGATGATAAGCTAAATAGTTGTTCCAAGTTTTATAATTTCTATAATGGACTGACTTTATGAATGACATATATATTCTTTTCATGCAGAAATGATAAACGACCTGGTTATGCACCCCGGAACAGAAATACAAAGGAGAGATTCCGGGCAATGCCTATATGCTGTCCCATACTTCTCCCTTCACCACATGCTTTGGTAATATGCCATTATAAATTTACTGATTGACTAAATTAGCTAAATCTTATATTCTCTCAGTGTGTTCTACCAAAACTATTTATGAATAGTGGGTGACGGTTCAGGGTGGAAAGCCAAAATTTTGCCATAAAAATATGGTGGATGGCCTTGCAACTTATGAAGTAAGCGTGGTGGCCATAATAAACACACACACACCTTCCTTCCAAAAATCTCCAGAGTATAATTAAAAAACAAAATATTAACAGAAGTGGTGAAACAAAAGGGTAGGAAATTTGATATGCTCAAATCAGAAGTGGATTAGTGGAACAAAAACAGAAGAAAATAACAGGATGAGAATAAAACGAAGATAACAAAATGCTCAAATAAAAAGTGGACTAGTGGAGGAAAAATATACCAGAACCATGAGAACAGGTTTAAGATAATAGAAACAAGAATAGAGAATGACAAAGGTAAGGAGATGACAGAAAAGTGATTTTTTAAGATAACAATGAGAATGAGAGAGGCTAGTTTGCCGGAGATGGGAGTTTGAGGATTAAAATTTTCAATGGAGAGCGTGAGGCTAAAGGCCACCATTCAAAATCCACAATGCCAATTGTGGGTTTTGGATTGGGTCAATGTACACATTTCCTGGCTTTTGACCTCCTAGCATCACTTCCATGGGCTCACCATTCAAAATCCACAATGCCATAACCTCTGTATGGAGGTTTGTTAAAAACATGTTGCACCATGGCTCTGCAATTTTATACAACTGGGATCTTTATATATAATCAACTCCCACAGTGAACGTCTGCAATCACTGTAATCGATATTAATAGATTTTATGTTTGGTAACAGCTGTAAAACATTAAATTGGAAATTTTAACAAATGGAATGTGTGAGTATATTAGTGTTGGCTTTACAAGCTGTTTTGAACAGCTGGACCAAGCTAAAACCAATATACTCAAAGATCAAATTACAAGAATTTATATGCAAGCTAACTTACACTAATAGAGGTGTTAACCTACACCCTCCCTCTGAAAACTAACTCAAAAGCAGTTACAATAGTTTATGCTGCTATGGCTGAAGTAGCAATATCAATCACAAGAAAGATGGTTTGAATTGTGATTTCGTTTTGAAAATTTAATTCTTGCACTTAACTTTAATTAACTCAAGAACAATTTTGGTTGAAATAAGTTAATCTCCATAACGTTTTGGATGTGTTAGTTTAAATGAAACAGTTCAATTTCTTCAATCACCTTTCAGTCTAGAAGGAATTTTTATAACACACTCAATCTAACTTAAAAGATAGACTTGAGTTCCAAAGTGATGTGTATGATAAAAAGTGTTTGAGATTTAAAAACTTCTCAACTCTTGTTTTAGAGTGACTAATAGCTAGAACTCAGTAAGATGATCCACGAATATAGTGAGGGAACTGGAGTTTTGCAACTTAAGCTTAAATGATCAAGTGTAGATCGATTGCTCTTGAAACTCTTGCATTTGTAAGTTGATTGATCTTCTTTTTATAGATGAAGAAATGTTTGAAAACTCATATAAAGTTGTATATAGCCGTTAGATACATTAGCCAAGTGTCAGATTTGTTTTAAAACAATTAAACACATGTTTATATTACTGTCCAGAATGTTCACCACCAACCCGAAACGTTCTTGCTTGTTTGAAAGAAAACGTGAACAAGTGTGAGAATGAGCTATCAAATGTTAGTTGACGTTGTGTGATCAGAAGCATGCATAGCTTTTTGCAAAAAAGTGCTAGTACAGTGTCCTTTTTTCCTTGCTCACAACCCATCAATCTAGAGATCAATCTGGAGACTCTTTTTATCATTTGGACCTTCAATTTGAGTCTTTTGATTGTTCATTTAATCTCAGCAGCCTTGTGTGCGATTTTGACATTCTTAACTTACAATTTGGATTTCCCAAACTAATTTGTCTTGACTTTGTCTTCTATAAAGGATAATCATAAGGTTCTTTTGAACATGCTCCAAACAACCAAAATGTTCTGCAATCATTCTTCCATGAATCTAGTTTGACATTCCTTTGAGTAATCTTCCAAATCATTTCATACTTCATAAAAGTGTGTTCTTGTCTGTATATATGAGATGAGTCAAAGATTTGATGATGGAATCAATTTTGATTGTTTGAAAACTCACCATGTGATATTTGCATGAATATGCAAGCTTATACTTGATTTTATATCTTTGAATAAATCACTAAAAAACACAAGCTTTCTACTAGGAAAATGAATCGAGTTTTCCTCTTTCCATTGTGAAGAAATACAAGTCAGTTTTATGTTTCACTCGCTAGTTTAAGTGAACACAATTCACTTTATTTTCCCTTTCTTGAAACACTTCTACTAAGTTTACTACTCCCTCCATCTCATTAGAAGTGTTGTTTAAGGTAATGAACACTGTTTAAGAAAATGGTAATCATGCTAATTTCTATAGTAAAATACTGTGTTAAGACTAAAATACCCTTACGGAAAAGTAAAACATCACATTAATTGGAGTAGTTGTTGTAGAGTAGTTAGGTGGATAGACTATTTAAATAAATGAGCATGTTATTGAAAAAAATAATACTGGCTAAAGGGGCAAATAATTTGAGATGGAGTAATATTTTTAGTAAGAAGCTTATAATGAGACGGAGGGAATAACTACTACTCTTGTATAAATATAAATTATATGTTTGTCATCTGCTCTTTGTTTATTTATTTGTAGTGTTTCATTAAATATCTGCAGGCACTGCAAATGATTTTGCAATTGGGTGTTAAACCTTCTTGGTTTAATACATGCAGTACGACCATAGAGAAGAGGCCTCACTTAATTCCAGGAGCTCCTTCATCTGCGGGGGATCTTCGCACATACATGATCAACATACCACCTCTTGGAGACTCTGTGGTGCCAGAGATGCTTCTAAAAGTATTGGAACCATATCGAAAAGAAGGTTTTTATTTTCTTATGCTGAGTTTTCAATTATGAGAATTCTTCCACATGAGATTTATACTTTTGGTGTTAGAAACCCTACCAATAGTTCCATTTTTTAAGGTTGCATGCTTGACGACGAGAGAGCCAAGTTGTATGCCAGTATTGTGGATAAAGGTTGTGCTGCAAGGTTTGCTTTTGCAGCAACGGTATTTGGTGAATCCTCAGAAGCTCTGTTTTGGCTTCAGCTGCCTCAAGCCCTTAAACATTTAATTACTAAGTTATCAAGAAAGCCACCATCAAAAAGGCCCACAACAAAGTCTGTCTCTGAGGTTGATGAAACATCTTTATTGTCTAGGATATCATCAAAGGGAAAACCGACAGAAGAAATGGAGGGAGATGCATTGGTAAGACTTATTTATAGCATCGTTTGAGGTTCTATCACATGAATACCTTTTAGTGGCGCACATTCGAATTGTTGTTTAAAATTTCAAATTCTTACTGAGTTTTTCTTTTTGGTTAGCAGAGTCAAGGTCAACAAAGGTTGATGGCTTTTGACCAAGAAGAGTTGTGGAAAAGTGCTAGTGAGCGTATTTCTTGGCATGAAAAGTTAGAAGGTGAAGAGGCTGTACAGAAACGTGTACATGAGTAAGTAAATCTATTATTTCTTCTATCATTATGTTGATACTATATGGCTTATCTTTATTTATTTAGCTCAGAAGATATTTAGCTCAAACTCTTCCTTCTTAAACAACGTAGTTGTTGTACAAATATATCGATTTTTTAAGTGCTGTTCTATTTGAAATTATAATGTACAAGACATTGTATTAGGTCTCACTTCTTTTGTGATTGAAACCACTTTGAATGTTGTTTTCCTTTAATACTTTGGGTGTGATTATTAATTTTCTAGCTATATACTCACTTGCAATTCCTTTTGCATTTGGGGCTCTCAGGCTTGTATCAGTTGGAAATCTAGAAGCTGCAGTTAGTTTATTGCTTTCTACACCTCCAGAGAGTTCTTACTTCTATGTCAATGCACTTCGTGCTGTAGCTCTCTCTTCTGCTGTTTCAAGATCTCTTCATGAACTTGCAGTGAAGGTGAGTTTAACTGGGAAATGCATGTATGTGTTTAGGCATCAAAATACAAATCATGGTCAGTGTACCAAAATATATTTCATGTATTAATATGAAATTTGTTTATTAGGTTGTTGCAGCCAACATGGTCAGAGCTGACAGGTCACTATCTGGCACACATCTTCTATGTGCAGTTGGAAGATATCAAGAAGCGTGTTCTCAGGTTAGGCAGCATTTACCAAAACACCCAACCATATGCAAACAACTTTAAAGTTCCCTTGACTGCTCACAGTTTGTTAATCTTATAATGTTGTAAACAAGAGCCTGGATGTTTGATGGTCATTTGGTGATTTTGAAGTTCTAATCATCTCAGGGAAATTTTGTTTTCTTCCTTTAAGTGAGAACTGGGTGCACAATTTAGCATATATACTGAACATTGAAACAGAAGTAAAAATCTGACAGGAAAAAGTATGGCTGCAGAATTTTTAATGTTATGGAAGTGAAACTTTTTATTTGTTCAAGCAGTTCCTTTTCTAACTATTGCATCACTCTGAATTTCTTGTCAATTAATAAAGTATTTTTTTGTCAAATTGTTAATGTTGTAACTTACGGGTTGTGAGAATCAATTCTATTACAGTTTAAAATATCTTCAACTGTGGCATTCCAAAATAGGCAACCTTGACAGTTAAAATCTGCAGATTCCAACCTTAATTTGATCTTAGTGGCAGAAGCTGCTAGGGATTATTAAACACACATTAAGAATTAAAAGATGCACTTGGAAGTTTTTTTATTACTATGTTTCATAGGAATTTGGGCTACACAACTGAAGGAGGCACTGCATCTCCTCATAAATTTTGCCCTACCAACTTTTAACTAATGAAGCTTCCAATTTAGAGTACATAGAACTCAACTTTTAATTTAGATTGATGTATGTCAACGTGCAGGGGTGTAAAATGGCTTCCTTACTAGTTAGCTTAGAAACGCATTTTTCAGGGCATTTGCAATTCAGAAATTTTATGAAAAACATATTCAAAGTGAAACTTTCTGGATATTCTCAGAAAATTTTCCATAAAAAAGATTAGCAGAAATGTCATCAATATAATATGATTGATATTCTTAGAGAAGTGTGTTGTCATATCTGATGCAGCTACAAGATGCTGGGTGCTGGGCAGATGCTGCTACCTTAGCTGCCACTCACTTAAAGGGGTCAGATTATGCAAGGTTCGCACTCTTTCCCAAATAACAGATGTTTTTGGCCATATTAACAGGAATATTTTTTAATCAATGAATGAGGGTGAACAAAACATTCATTTCATGTCATAACCCCATCTGTCTAAATGAACAAAAAATAAATCCCTGCTAGTATTTCAAAGATCATCTGACTCTAACTTACTATCACGTCAGCTACTTTTGGGAAATGGGAAGAATCTGAGTTTTCCATTTTGGTTAACGACATAAGGCTAGCGGCCAATTTGCGTAAACCATTTTCATTCTAAACGATTTTGAAATGAATTTCCAACATGTGATTACTGTCTCTGCATTGGCATGAGTGAAAAGGATTTGAATTGTATACCATCTTGACCAGGATATCTTCCTATATTCTATATTCTTGCAGAGTGTTGCAAAGATGGGCTGGACATGTCCGGCACAGTGAACATAATATCTGGAGGTAGCACTGTTTTTCTCTTTTTATTTTAATCCTACCACTATTCACTCCATTTAACTCAAATGACCCAATGCAGGGCTCTGATTTTGTATGTTGCCGCTGGTGCACTACAAGAGGCATTGGCAGCTCTTCGTGAGGCTCAACTACCTGATACAGCTGCAATGTTCATCCTTGCATGCCGTGAAATCCACACAGAGATTGTTTCTAACTTAGACCCTACTGATGATGAATCAAGTTCATCAGTTAGTGATAAGATACTAAATTTGCGAGCTTTAGATCCTGAGAATGAAGATGTCATTGCAGTTGATGAATACTTTGGACAATACCAAAGAAAATTGGTTCATCTATGCATGGATTCACAACCATCCTATGACTAAGTATAGGGCATGTTGAAATAGATTCAAATTATTCATTTGTATTCAATTAATTGATAACTTGGGCTGAAAAGAAAGTTGTTGGCTGATAGCTATTGCAGTACTTCCTGTGTTCTTTTTTTTGTCGAAGGATCAGATGCTTTCATTGCCTAAGTTGTTGCAAAAGTATAAAAGGCATTGGGAAGGAAATGACGTATAGCAACATGTAATCTTGGAGGTAACAGATGCTAGAGTGTTCTATGAAACACAATCCTTTTGATTGCAGTGAATATGATGGTTTACATGAACTTTCCGAAGTTGAGATTGCAATCGCATAGGTAATTGGCCCATTGTAGATCGTATATAAAATTTTGTAGGCAACAAAGCAATTAATTTGTAATTTATATATGATAGGACTCCACAATGGTTATGGTTGGATTGATCAATGTTTGCATGTGTTAAGTCCATGTTGGATAACTTTACATCATAGTAATTTGCATTCATTAGCAAATATGACCAGTTGATTATTTGAATTGAGAACTGGTGGCATGCTTGGTTCCTTTGCTGCAAAATAGTGATTAATCTTACTAATGACAAGAATTGGTAAATCATTCCTAAATCGGTGAAAATATAGATAGGATCCAATTTCAAAATCTATGCTAAGAACAATTTGCATTGATTTTATTTTTTCAAAATAATGTTTAGTCAAATAAATGTCTAATGGTAAGATATAAAATTTTATATCATTAATTTTTCATAGTTTATCTTTTATTATTAATTCTATTTTTTATCTTGCAAAACATATATGGTGAATATTTTTTCAATTTAAAATATAATGCTTAGTTTTTTAATATTTAATCATATGTACAATTATCATCAATTTTACCTCGTTGGATTTTTAAAACAATGATAAAAATGATGCTTTCTTACCAAAAGCCTTTGTGGTTTGTACATTGAAAAATAAGATTTTAATGGATTTAACGAAATATTTTTCATTGCTTTAACAGCTTCACCAATTTGAACTATCTAATGCCTGGACTAGAGTGGATTTGATAACAATTTTAAGTAATTAACTATCTCTTTTTCCGAAAGTTATTTTACAAAATTTAACGACTGTCTTAATACAATCATATCGTATGTAGCTAAATAAAATTACAAGATTATTGCTAGATATCAATTTTTTATTTATTAAAGCTAGATATCAAGATTTTAATATCAGAGTATCAAGTAAAAATCATACTCTAAATATATTTTGAAGGCTCGTTACGCAGAAAATGTGTATATAGTGATGGATATGATAAAATAAAACAGGTTTGGGGTAGGGAAAGAAGCTCCTGTGATGGATTGGTGGAGACCATGTTTGTATTATATCCGCTTTTATTTTAATTGTTTGATTTACATTAGCCGCAGTTTTAAAAAAATGATTAATTTTATAGTTTTAAATGATAAAACGAATTTTATTTATTCAATATTTATTAATTGCAGTTAGTTGAGAGATTAAAGGAGCTGATACGATAAATAAAAGTATATTGATGAACAACAATAATTAATATTGTATTGATATTGTAAAATAAAAAATAATTTAAAATAAATAAAAATGATAATCGAAACATTTAAAATGAAACATAAAGAATACTATATTATATTATTTAACTCATTCCGAGTGATCCATTTACAAAAAAAAATTATTTCAAAATAAATAATTTTTTTAATTTTTAATGCACTTTTAAATTAATACTATTTGCACAACTTTCAATTCAATATATTTCAT
>JBBPBT010000347.1:884682-909144 GCA_037974875.1 Cicer bijugum | reverse complement strand
AAAAATTACCATAATTAATTTACGTAATTAGAAAGTTTTAAATTTAAATTACATCCAACCTTATTTTACTTTGATAACTAATAATAAATTGTTACAATAATAAATAACTAATAATTAATTTTATTTAATTTAAAAAATGTACAATATAACGCGACAAATTGAATCATCACAATTGAGTGAAAGTATAAAATTTAATATAATTAATTTAATTTTAATAAAAGAATATCAATTTTTTTAATGTAAATTTCTATAATATATTTAAAAATTAATATATTTTTGTACTATCAAAATTAAATTATCAATAATTAAATGACATATTAATTCATGTATCAAAAATTTTAATTTACTCAATTTTAATAAAATACTAATAAATTAAAAAATTATTAAATTAAAATATTCATGATACCAATATATATATTTTTTTATTGTAATGCATAAGTTGTTCTTTTTAATTATATTTTGAGAGGAAGAGAGTACTTGGTATAAAATGAGATATTTGTTGTTGTGATCGTAATTGGAGACCTTGTTGAGAGTAGTTAGAAAGAACCCGCGAAAGCCAAACCGACAATATATTTTGATTTTTACATATTGAACCCTTCCATTTTCAAGTTTAACAATTTTGGACACAAAAGTGATACTTCTGACTCCGATCAGAGCGAGTCGCGATGTTCTTTCTCCGAGTTCACTCAGTTGACGCCGAAAGCCCTGTTGATCCTGAAACCGTCTTCTCAGCTCCCCAATCTCAAAACCCTAAATTCAGCGAACGCAGAGGCGTTCTCCACCTCTTCCGAACGGCTTCTCAATCCTCTCTCCCAAACTCCAATTCTCTTTCCTCTCATATTTTCATCGTCGCTGTCCCCAATTACCTCTCCTTCGATGACTTCATTCGATTCTGTGGACCCCACCACCTCGATCAATTTCATCGCCTTCTCTTCATTAGGTACTATTTCATTTCCATTTCGCAAAGTTCTACTACTATTATTATTCTATTAACTAATTGCTGAAACATTGGTTGGTTGTGGCGCACACTGTGCTGAATTTTTCTGCAAGAAAACCCTAATTGTTCATTTTAACTGGGCAGGAACGATGGGATGGAAGATCGGTATAGCGTGTTGATTGAGTTTGTTGATCAGATTGCTGCCGATGGATTTCATAGTAATTTCAATGGGAAGAAGTTTTCTCCTGGCGAGGTAATAATGCGTTGCCATAATTTTTTATGTTTATTATATGCGCATTTCCTCAATTGACAATAGGTATCACAGAAAGTAGCTTTTTATTCAAATTTAGCTATACAACAGTGCTATTGTGCTTCTTTAGTTGCTATTTAACAATATTTTATACTAAATAGTGTATTGCATTTGTTCAAATTCTACTACAAGATAGTGACACTATTTAACAACATTGATTAATACCTTGGTCATTTTTCAAATTTATTGGTCTTGCTTATTACTAATCTCTCTTTTTCACTTCCACTTTTCAAATGTTGATCAAAATGTAGGCAGAGATATGCCATATTTTGTTTTTGATTTCTGTGGAATACTCAGAATGTGAAGAAGTTGCTGGAACTCCTCCTGCGGGTTTTACAGAAATACCAACTTGCCCAGTTTGCCTTGGTGAGTTCCATTTGTTTTTGCTATGACCCCCTGTTTGCTTGCATCTTAGTTATTATAATCGTGTGGATTGATGTTTATGGTGATATGTGATTGCTACTTTTCTGTTTGAATAACAGAGAGACTGGACCCAGATACAAGTGGAATACTCACAACACTCTGTGACCATTCATTTCAATGCCCTTGTGTCTCAAAGTGGACTTATTTGTCATGTCAGGTTTGCTGGTTCTACATTCCTTGAAATCTTGTATCCACATTTTATTACTTTTCTGATATTGGTGGGTATAGGTGATTCTGTATATTAATTTAACCTAAATACTTAGCCTTAAAGTATCAGGGGTATTAGGTAGGTGATAGTCTGTCTCTTCATGAGAAGCTTCGCCATTCATCTTGCACAGATTGTCTAACTATGATATTATCTTGAGGTTAATTTGCATTTAACATATATTGATTTGTCTCCTTTTGTATGGATCCATATGAGTCTGAAAGTTTCTATAACTTAGTTCGAATGAATTTTATAACTTCATAATTATGACATGTTCTCTTGGGAAGTTGATAGAATATTGTAATTTTGTTTGGACGTCTTATCGTCACATTAATACACTTTGCACTCTTTAACTCACAAAATGAATGATGTAAAGGTATCAGAATTTGTTTATAGAAAAAATAATTTGATCTTACATCAGCTCAAACTCTTGTATATAAAGATAAAAGGTGCAAAATGATGAAGGAAAAAAAGAGCTCCTATCAATTTTCTCCAACCTAGTATATTAAGCTCATGAACTTAGTCTTACTCTACTGTTGAGAAACGAAAGACTATCTTCTCCAAAATTTATTTAGGCATAGTTCCCTTATTGTTGTGTGTGAAGTATTGTCAAACTAAATGAGCAAAAATGCATTGAATTTCTGGAAAGGTGTTCCACAACCACCCCTTCCAGTTGCAATACTTTGTCATGACTTCACTCCAAACATTAACCTTTCCTTTGGTATTCTAGATATTAAGATTCATTTCTTGTATTTTCCCCCTAATTACTAATTTTAAGTTGGGATGCAAGAATTCATTGATCATTCTTACTTTCTAAAAAACAAGGAAGGGAGGAAATTAGACTGCTATCCCTGCAATAGTGATTACATATAGAGTGATTTTGTTTGCATTATAACCCAAACTCTTTGTCAGTATTTAATTAGTAGTTATATTGTTTAATGTCGCATTTACTGAAATTTCCTGCACTGGCTACCAAAAGCAGTGGTTTATTTTAAAAATACATGTGGAAAGATTCTTATATTAATGGAGAATACTATTTTAAAAAATTTATGATGTTTTTATTATAGGTCTGCCGATTCTGTCAGCAACAGGATGAGAAGCCAACCTGTTTTATTTGTGGAACATTAGATGATGTTTGGGTTTGTATGATTTGTGGATTTGTCGGATGTGGAAGGTAACATATTAGTATCAGTTCTTCAATTTCCACTGATAATAACTCGTGTATCAAAGCCCCTGGTTAAACAAAATAAACAAAACAATCACAATTTACTGTCCTTGATAGGTTATATGCTTTTGTTGTTTGGAAAGACTTTAATACCATTGTTTTTCTTTTTTAATCTAGATATAAAGAAGGACATGCTATCCGGCATTGGAAAGACACTCAGCATTGCTATTCTCTTGATTTTAGAACACAACAAATTTGGGACTATGTGGGTGACAATTATGTCCATCGACTGAATCAGGACCAATCTAAAATTGATAGCAAGTCGGAGGAGATGCGTTTTCGCTGTATGTCTCAGGAAGGGGATTGTGGTACGTGTGAATGTCATGAAGATTTAGAAGTTAGTGGGGCCTTCTTTAACAGCAAAGTTGAAGCGGTATGTTTCTCATGGGAAAGCTTCTCTAAAATGGGGGAGTTAGGGTATAGCCAACCTTAACAAGTTAACATTACAGTGCACTTTAAATTAAATCAATGGTAGATGCAGCCTTACTTGCTCATTTTAATGACAACCGCCGGGCTCACTTAAGTTGAGCTTATCCGTTTCTCACAATTTGAAATCTTATAATTTTATTTTATGCTGACCTTAGTTCTGACAGATTAGCCTGAAACTAAAACTTGTGCATCTCTGGTATGATTTTGTTTGCTGTGTAACTAACATTGGGCTTTATGCATAAAACACTCGATACACATACTGTCATGTAGACATAGAGACTGGCCCATATAGTTATTCTATAAAATGGGGTGAAATGAAATGTCAAATGAATAATCACATGTAATGTTCAACATCGTTTCATGATCTATTGTCACTCGTTTGGTTGATTTTATTGTATGGTCCTCGGTGTATCTTGTGCTCCCAAAATTTTATTTTATTTCTTCCCATGCATTTTTACTGATTAACTGATAGACATGAGAACAGATTGTGGATGAATACAACCGTCTTCTTACCTCTCAGTTGGAGACTCAAAGACAAGTGAGTTAACTCTGCCATCCTTGAAACTCTTTCACTGAGTGATTAGAATAATTCTCTTAACATGAATATCTGGATTCAGGATATTCGACTATAGATTGTTCATGTCATCAACTTTGCCACAAGTTACCAGTTTCTTAAATATCACTGGAAGTGATGTAATTTCTACTGTGGTTGCTTTCACTTATGATGAAAGGCTTTGGGACAATTCCTATGATACTCTCAAATAATGTGTTCATCTTTTAATGCAATAATAGTATAATACTGATGATGATGTGTTTGTGAAATCTGATTATCTTCATACCTGTTTTATTTTAGTATTACGAATCCTTACTAGTAGAGGCAAAAAGTAAAGCAGAAAGTTCCATATCTGAAGCTGTGGAGAAAGCTGCAACTTCTGGAATGCTGGATATCCAAAATGAACTAGAAAAGTGTACAGAAGAAAGAAATGCCGTTGCCGAGGTAACTTTTCTCCTGCATTTTCTTTACTGCTTGCTTGAACTCTGCCATTTAGACATTCGTTCTGGCCGTAGGTTAATCGCAATCTCATAAAAAATCAAGAAACCTGGCGAAAGAAGGTTAAAGAAGCTGAAGAGAGGTAATGATAGTACCCTTAAGCTACCAATTTGTTTGGAACAAAGTGTGCTTACATAACTAACTAAAAGCATGTTTTTTATATCATTTGGAGCACTAAACGTCAGTTTCCAACGTAAAACTTGTTTTGACTTTAAGTTTGGTTTTCACTAATATCCGTTTGGACAAACTCAGTTTTCTTCTAAAATTACGTTTCCATAGAAGTATGGGAAGTGTTACTTTTATATTTTACGTTTTCAGTTTGCATTATTTGTCCCCTCTTGATATATACACATTAATTAATTAATAATAATGAAGGACAAATAAGCATATATATATATATATATATATAGGTGGCGTACACTTAAAATCCATTACACCCATATCTTTATAAAATCCTATTTTTAATATTTATGTAATTTAGATATTTCATTTTTAAATAAAATATAATTAATAATAATCATATAATAATTATAATAATAATAACTTTAACTAATATTACAAGGATTGATTTTTCTTGAGCACAGTTTTTAACTTTTATATATATATATGTTAGGTATTCAATTATGAGTTTTTAGTCCCACATTGACCAAGAATGGAGGCTGTAATGGATATATAAGGAGAATGATCCATACACCTAATGCCTTAAGGTTTTGGGTTAATATGTGGTGTCTAAAGTCTCTTATTAATCCTTGTTTAGCTCATTCCGAATGTTGTGCTCCCCCGAACTCCCCAACAATATATATATATATATATGGTTCCGTATAAAATGGACCTACAAAAGGATTGGTCCAACATAGATCACTGTTTTTCAACCATTTGATTGACCATTTGATTAGATTATCTATCAAACTTATCATAGGTTAGTTCACACCAAATATAACCCCTTGAATTTAAAAAAATAAAAATCAATTTGTTTTCTAAAGATTTACTAGTTCTATAGATATTGCTATTTTGATTCAACAAATGATTAATTTGATAGTAAAAAATTAAGGTTGAAGAAATTATTATATTCCACATTAATAGATGATATAATAGGTTTTGTGAATGTAAACATATTGGGCATTTTCAATTTAGCAAGAGTAGAGAGGGATGAAGAGCTAGAACCAAGTAAAAGTAAATGCATAAGTGGGTATGTTGATATCACTGATGTCATGGGTGACTAAACTAGGTGGGCAACAAAGAAGATGAACTGATGGAGATTGTGCTAAGAAAAGTGGAGAATTTTGTGTTTTTGTGTGTGTGTGTGGCTTTTTTTTTTATAGAGTGGAGAGAATATGCACGCGAGTCATTTAATGAAATGTTTTAATCTCAACCACTTGTTTCGATCGGATGGCCAAGCCCTCTCACTTTCATGTAAAAATGCTTTTCTCATCAGATATGTCCCCCTTCTCTTTATATATATATATATCATTTTTGAAGTAGATTGTTAATTATTATTCTTATTATTTGAAATGAACACTTTCATAATTTAGTAGAGTTTTGTTGGAACATTCGTTGCATTAACTTGTAAGTTCATAAAACTTTTTTCCTATAATAATTTTGTTTCCATTATTTGTTTAATATATTTGTCTAGTCAATATTACAATTTAAAAAATTAATATAAACATAGTATTATTAAATTATAAAATATTTATCTTTTTTTTTTTTTAGTTCTTATGATTCAAACAAATTCATTTTATAAAACTTCATTTGAAGAAAAAGAAATCAAATGTAAATCATGTTTAATTTTAACTGAAAGTATATATGCAAAATAAAGTTTACAGTAAAGTATATTTGTAAACCTTAATTCAAACATATATTAAAATGTTAGTGAAGTAGTTCTTTTTTCTTTTGTTACTGCCGCACCATGTTCTCAGCACATGTTTAAATATGATCATATAGGGAAGCTGCATCAATAAAGTCGATGGATGAGCGGATTCTTGATTTGGAGGAACAGGTATTACATCTTCCTTCATTATTTCTTTGTATAGAAGCTTTCCAATCTTTTTGTTCTCTAATAGGTTAAATGACTATACAAACAGATAAGAGATATCAGGATTTTTCTAGAAGCACAAAAAACAATTGAGAAGATGTCGGATTCAAATGGAATAAGAGAGGGAACAGTCTTACCAATGATGGCTCATGAACAATCTTCTCCTGCCAAAAGCAAGAGAAACAAAAAGTCTGGTCGAAGGCGGCCTTAGTTGTAATCACAACTAGAACTTGTATATTCGAATTTATGGACTTGTATAAGTTTTTGGAGGGAATGACACTGATACAATGTTACTATGTCAAGAGTCCAAATACATATTCGAAAGTATGGTGATAGGGGTTGTTCACTGATCCTTCTAGTTTTTTAAGTAATGAGAAAACGCATTGTAAATTTGAGAATGATATTGGGAGGAAAAGTAAATGAACCTTTGTGAAAAGTTTTAATGCCTGATTGTTGTGTGTTTCTTTTCTAATAATTTTTTGGACTGGATTTCTAATATATTTTAGTTACAATTAGAAAAACTACGATAACTGTTAGTTTTTGGGGGAATTTTTGTTAAAAAATTAATATTTCTTTTTTCTGTTTGGTAATGCCTTTTAATTAACTTATGAGCTTAGTTGACTGAATTCGCTAAATGAGATTGTTTTTATTAGTTTATCACTTCACACGTTAAAAAATAAATAAATAAAACATTTGAATTTGGCTCGAATAATATTTAACCAAATTATATTTGCTTTTCAATAGAATTATAAAATTTAAAGTTATCTTCCCTGTTGAGAAAAAAAATGCATTATGAGTTTAAACTTTTAAGTTTATTAACTGTTTTATATTGTTTTCAATTAAATTTTTTCTTACTCTTCAATAACTAAAGTTTAATTATTTTATTTACTGTTTTCGGATTGAAGTGATAAAACGTAATTAAATAGATTTACAAAATTCAATTAAAGATGTGAATTTTGTAAACCAACATAACATATAGTCAGTCTCTTGTAGATTTGTGTTTCAAATTCACAACACTATTTGGTAGTAAAATTCTACTACCCTCATCTTTATATTTGATACGGAGATTTAATTAAAGTATCATTTCAACAAGTTTAATTAAAAAGACACATTTGTTCCTCTTTGTTTTTATCAAACAAAAATAAATCAAGGACGATGGATGTTGTCACGAGAGTTTTAAACAATTTATAAAAATACCGGTCAACATTGAAATTTGCCTTGCATATTGTCATTAGAGTATTAAACAATTTATAAACTATCAGTGAACATTAGAATTTGCCTTAGCAATATATTACAATTTATAAGTATCAGTCGGCATTAAAATTTGCCCTAACAATACATTTAAACTGTTCAAGACTTATCGTTATTTTTAATATAAAATCTACATTTTTTTATTCTATAACAAGTCTCTTCTAATAGCAAAAATCACAATTGAAAATACATCAGTTACAAATAATTTTTTTCATTTGAAACAAATTTTTAAATTATTTTCAAATTCCATTTTTTCATAAAACAATAACATAAAGGTAGAACCTATAACAAATCCATCAACTGAAGCCTCTGGTTCCTCGTAAACACTTGAACCCAGTCGTAAAGATATCTAAAAGATCTCTTGCATCGAAGGTAAAAGTAATAAAAAAAAAGTGAATATCAGAGTAGCTCACTTTAGCTGGGGGAAAAGAAAAACTATAAACGACTAGTTCACTATATATATAAAGATCTACACATAAAATAACACCCCACTAAAATGGTAAAACCAAAAAAATTAACAACAATAACCACCCTCCACTCTGCAACGGCCCAGCCGATTCTTCTACACTATGAACTTCTGTAATAATCCTAAATGAGTAAACATACTCCTGCTAATTCCATATAGAATAAATCGATTAGGAACCACTTACAAGGTGATTGGTTCCATTGATTTATCCTAAACCTATAAACACAAGTTCCGCAGCTTCCCCTTGCAAGCCAAATGCAGGCACCAGGGGGCGGGACCATATGCATCAAATACACAGTCAAAGGTCCTTAGAGACAGTACTGCATAATGCACTGTCACCTTTGAGGTTGTTCTGAAACAGAGGCGCCTGAAGGAGTGCTAGGACCAGCACCGTTCTCGGTTGGAGGTGGAGAACCCCACCTTCCTTCTGACTCTAGTGGTTCAAGTACATGTACTCCACCATCGGTAAGTCCTAATGCAAATTGATTGGATTCAGAGGGATGTGCAGCAATGACAAGAGGATATACTCTCAAGCTGTAAACAAAAGAAAATGTGAGAAAAGAATTACACAACAAAAGATCTTTCATACACCTCTACCATAATAACAAAACACACCTCGGGTTGGGATGGAGATAAGCAGTTTGATTTATTCTACATCTCAATCTAAGCGTTGAGGCAGTAAGAACACCAACACTTCCATCTTCAAAGCTTACGTATATTGACTGACTATCACATGAATACGTAGCATGTGTGATTGGACCACTAGCTTCCCGAGGCACCCACTGATCATACAAAAATGAAGTTCCAGAATAAGCAATTTTCATTTCTTTAACTATTGATCACGTTGAAATGCAAAAATCAGATGGAGCTAACAATTGACAAAACAATGTGCTCCACCAGACCAAAGTAATTTTTTTTTTCATGAATTCAGATTTGTGTATAAACCAGCACACCTGCTTTAGGCATTCCAATTTCGGGGCTTCATATATGGCTATTTGTGTTTCATGAACAGCCAGTAAATGCGTCTGGTCTAAATGAAATTGAACACGGGTATCTGCAAGAGGTGCTGGAGCTCGTCCACTTGGCATTTGCAGGAACTTACTTGCTTGCCTTTCCCATCCATCTGTGCTCCAAACACACAACTATTGAACAGGAAATCGGTTAATGCATTCTTGATATCCACTAAATACAAGTTAATAAATTCACAGAACAGAACGGAATGGCCATTACTAATGCACACATCTACATAGACATATCATGTGAAATATCAGGTAAACACAATCTATTTGAGTGTGTTGAACACATCCGGACTATATAGGCAAACAAAAGCTATATTTTTACTACAGATGACTTTTTTAGCTTTTGGCGACGCTCTCTGGACTAAAATATCCGAAACAAAAGCTATATACTTCCTTACGGATGTTTTTTAGACTCTACTCACATGGAAAAAAGCTACTAGTTAAAAATCCTTACCTGAGAGTCAGCTCCAGATGATACAAGAACATTGAGAACGTGTGAAAAAGCAAGACCAGTGATTCTCTTCTGATGGCCTTTTAGCTTGGTTTTGACCTTCATGGAAACATTTTCATAAAAAAGCCATCAGTTCACGTAAAGAAACTTATAGCTTTAGGCATTGACAACATAAAAAGAAGAGACTAATACAGTCTTCTAAAAATATCATCAAATTATGAAAAACTTAACAGCTTTAGACCTTGAATAGAGTAATACCTCATCCACTCGAACATTATAAATCTGTATGGAAGAATCATCCATGCCAATTGCAATAATATTGTTATCTTGAGGATGGAATGCAAGAAATGTAGCAGCTGGTGGCGGCGGCATGAAAGTTGTCATAGTCTGCAGTTAAGGTTCAAAGAATTTAATGTAGTCACAATATATAATTGCAACAAAAAAGAATTACGGATGTACTAAAATAAACTATGAAGCTGTATACTACGATCTCACTGACAAGTGAATTTAACCTGCTGTAGAATAATTCCTCAAATTAGTCCATACATTAATTAAAAAAATAGACAAAAAAAAAAGTGGCTTGCCTTGAATGTCATCATATTGAACAGGGAGATTTTTCCTCCTGAAGCAGACATAACATACGAGTCATTCTTGGACAGCGCAAAACATGACACAGCCTCCTCTGGGTTAGTATCCCCTATATCATTAGTCATCAATATTCCACTAGATGGTTGCCATAGCTGTGGTTGGAGACTTGCAGTGGCCTGTATAAGAAGTTCTTGTTGATAACCATCTTATGACATTATGCTCTAATCTCAATGCAACCATGTATTAGAGATGCTTCATTACCTTGCCTGAAGTATTACGGTCATTTTTCTGCCATTTCCAAAGCTTGTGAACAGCATTTGCTGCCAAAGCTAAAATTGCAACCCCTTGATTTGTATAAATTAACCTAGAAACCTGAAACAGTATTTAACAGTTGAAAGATACTCAAGTTTCTAAAACACTCAAGCCGTGTAACGCTTATAAACATGCCCAATTTACTTTCTCTAGAAGCTTGCATCATGTCTGTGTTAGTGTGTCAGGAGGTCAATCTAACTTTCCTTTCGATTATTTTTTTTCTGCTAATTTATGCCAACTAATACTCAACAGCCTGCAAACCAAACAAGGGAAATGCCGCATGCAACAAACAAGCCAATTATTAATCAGAATAACTATCTCGGTTAGGAAGATTATAGACGGCAAAACCTCCAAAACAAGCAGTTGTTTGGCGGTTACACTGTCTAATATAATTGTGAAAAGTGACTCAAATATTGCAGTATCTTTTATGTATCTATAGCCTGTACTGTCGTAGAGATGGATTCCCCTCTTTTCATCTCTCATGTTTCTCCTAAAAATTCATATATGTTTATAATGGCTACAAAATAAGAAACTGTCCAGTACCAGCCATTGCCATCTGTGAAAATATAATAGGACAATGTTCCAATTTCTGAGTGAATTTTGATATTCAAATTACTTTAAAAAAAAAAAAAGATAAAGCGAAGAAGAATATCCAAGTAGAAAAAACTTGAACACATGACATGCAATTTGCAAACAGTGATATTCTATAGGCAAAATATATGCCATACACTGCACATGCATCATAACAGGATAATAATTATTGAATAGTGTAATTATTTTGCCGAAGTTGTAATTCAATAGGGAAACAGAGCATGCACTCATTGATGAGAATAGAACATTTATATGGCAGCTTCCCATGCCAAAAGAAAATGAAGACCATACACAATTTTAGTATCAGAACATACCCTCATTGATGATAAACCATCAGGAAGTTTCAAGGAGCGGCACTGTGACGGTTCATTAATTTCAGTTAGCTTCCATATCCGAGATTTATCCAAAGATTCATCCACAATTCTGGGTTTGACATCAGCTAAACTTCGAGCATCATTATTCTACAAATAAAAAATAGTACATGATTAAATACAACCCCAGAAAAATGCCATCCAAATTCATTGACAAATTAATAAAAGATATGTGGAAAAACTCACAAGCCCAACCATGGCTGCTACTGGAGGAGTTCTATCAGCAAGGCTTGTTCCAACAGTAACATTGTTAGAAGGAAAAGCGCCAATAGAAGGTGCCTGAATTCACATGGAGGATTCAAAAGATGCAATTGCAGTAGATCAACCATAAATTAAATTTGATAATAAAAAAAACTACGAACAAAACTTCAATACCTTCACAATAGCTGCAGAAGCAACTCTGGAAGCATCAAATGTACGATTCTCCACAGTCCGAAGCAGCCTAATACCTTCTGTATTTGCTAAAATTTTGACTCCATTGTCACTTGTGGCGATGGCCAAAAGTATTCCTTCCTTGTTAAATCTAATACATGGAGAAGCCTGAAAGTTTCAAAGACATGTATTACTTTAGAATGAAGTTATCAAATCATAAGAAAAACAACCCAAAATGTCGAACTAATAATCACCAGCAATCCACCATCTGCATCGATACTTGTCAACAAGCTTGTATTATCCATGTCCCAGAATTTGACCATAAACTCATCACCAGCAGCTAAGAACCTATTCTTAGTAGTATCAAATTGCACAACGCCTACAGATCTCTTCCCAAGACCATGATACGTCCGTTTCACTGCTCCTTCACTTTCATTCCATTCCACTAGAAATGACTCCCCTTCTTTATTTGTTCCGCACGAAAACAATCTATGAACCATATATGGATAGGAAGAAAATATTTAAACCCCAAGTTCACGCACTAAACCAAATGAGGGAGATGGAAAGAAAAAAAAAATGTGTCAACCTTGTTCCATCAGCGCTATATGACATTGTGGTAGATGAATGGCCAGGTGCATCATAGTCAACCCTAGAACCCATGTTATCATACAGCCATGCCTTTATTTTTCCATCAGTTGCAGTTGAGAAGATGAACTGCAGGGCCAAATTAGAAGATAGTTGGAAATTTTACAAGAACTCAAGCATGATATGTGAACCAAAATAAATTAAAAATTGGAATGAAAATAATATCATTTTCTCCTCAACGCCAAAGGTATCCACCAATGAAAATACTACAAGGACAAGCTTCCATATAAAAATATAGTCATGCCATACTGTAATATAATTATTGACCAAGCATAACCACTAAATGGATCGTTGGAGTTGACATATCTACAATTTATAACCTGAATAGAGCTTGCAAATCACGCTTTACACTAAATAGAGAAAACCGGCTTGCAAATTTCACGTTATGCACATAATAGAGAAACATTGACTTAGAGAGGAACTTCTTTGAATTGGATTGCTGACATTTTATCTAAATACATATTTCTTTACTACTTGCACACACATACACCCCTCCGAATAAAATAAAAAAGCACTCACAAAAACTAAGTTCAGGTTAAAATAAAGAACATTTACTACTTTATCCACACTCAGGTTGCAGTAAAAAAAGCTCACGACTATAAACACATCATCCACAACAAACAAATTGAATGAACATAATTTTAGATAACTAATAGTCTGCATGAAAGCCTTTTTTTGAAAACAAACATTCATATAGATAAAATCTATGTGAAAAATGTACAGACGTTGACTTATTCATAACCTTGTGACTTCGCCAGTTCCTTGCGAAGTTGAGCAAGACTGCTGCTTCAAAAGTAACTGAATAATTTCTCTTAATATGGCCGTTTCTTGCACAAAACTTACCTTTTTATCTTTTTTGCTTTTCTAGTCCCTCTCAGTTTAGACATCTGATTTGATGAATACTCACATATAGATATAAATTATTACCTGAATACTTTCTTTGTGATGAGGGCATACAGAATATACAGGTGCTTCATGACCCTCAAAAGTATATTGCTTTGCACCAGTAACGGCATCCCATACCTGGAGACCTTCAACTGTTAAAAATGGTTTTATTTTATATTTATTTAGATCTATTAAAAAGATTAAATATATATGGTAAACCAACCTTGATGACCCTATCCTCTCCGCATGTTACAACACAAAGCTGTTTATTTGGATAAGAAAAAGCAAGATCATTGACACTCCCAGCATGAGCCTCGATCTGAGCCACAAAAACTAAATAAGTAGCTATATATCAAGAATATAAGTTATGGGTCTTTTTCTTTCAATGTATGGATAGGAGATAAATGGGAAGATATAATTTAACAGACAAACAATGAGCTTGTAGAATATGAACTTGAGACAGACAAACCTCTAGGTGGTTTCTCAGATCATCCCCGCCATGATAGGAATATATGTGGACAATATGTTTAGAATAAGCAACACCTGTAGTATCAATAAGGATAAAGCAAACTTCAGAACTCCTTTCAAATTTGTACATAAAGGCAAAAATTTCATGAGATATATTCAGTGAATATCAGAGAAAACAAAGGAAAATAAATTCAGTGTAACATACTGCAAAGTGTTCCATCAGGACTCCACACCACACGATTTACTGAGGCTGTGTACTCATTGGAAAGGGACGCCTATATAATAATCAAGGAATTAATAATTACACCAATGACAAGGTGTCTTAAAAAAACAAGCAATAAATAAGCATTTCGAGAGCCATACTTGTAAAGCCACTGAGCATGCTCCAAGTTCCCAAACCTTAAAATTTCTATGTGCAATCCTTTCACGACTACCTATATCCCACACCATGACATCGCCCATGCTTGTTCCAACTAACCATCAACAGACAAATAAATAGATATGTAAATAAAATCAATTGATCAAAACATATAGAAATGTAAGAAATTATTAGGACCTTTCAAATATACAGAAATAAGCTTACCAAGAAGTAGAATTTGCTGAAGTGGATGGAAATCCATGCTTTTGACGATTGAACCTTGGTTGAGAGTCACCACAGGAGTCTTGGGCAAGTCATCAGAGGAGTAGGAGCTTTGACCATGGTTCTGGCTTGAGTATGCAACAGGAAGCAAATTTACTGGTAGATTATTGACCTACATAAAAATATATAAGCAGGGCTGAATTATATACAATGAACCAATGCTCTAATCAGCCAGTACATGCTACATTTGAAGATGTGAGGGAGAACCCTGAGAATTTAAAGTTGAAAAACAAAATGCCTTACATTGCAAGACATAAATTTTGAATAAAGAAAAAATTTAAACACAACTTGAGTAGAAAGACACGTCCACTCAAACTGCCTTAGAATAACAACACATACTAATCCACCCAAAGTAAACTTTATGAATCATCATTTCCCAGCTAAAGTATACAGAAAAATTATATTCCCTACATAAATGCAACTTATTATTCTCTGGAATTAAAATAATTCTGAAAAGAACCATCAAAAGACACTTGCTTCAGTTGACTTCCCAGTTTGCATTGGAACTAATTAATATACAAAATGTTTCTCCAAAACACATTTTGAGAAGGGTTTTAAGTTATGAAAAATGAAGGAAAAAGCTAATGCAATCTTGTAGCAAATAAGCAGAATACGATAACACAAAACTGAAGATATATCTAGGCAATTGTGAAATGAGAATTTAATTTTGTCTTCATAATTTCACAATTCAAGAATCAATATTGAATCATCAACAGATCAGCCTAAACATGTATAACAACATTCAAAATCAAAGGAACAATAGGAAGCAAGACAGTAACAAGATTCAAACTTTCATTTTTAAATTATGTTAATCCAAACATCCACTAAAGCACATAATAACATGGCTAATTATGATTTGGCAAACTAGCACTATGACATTAAATAACATATAATAACAAGAATAAACTTTTATGTTTGAATAGAGCAAGACAAAGTAGAAAATAGAATGCAAGTACTGTACTTCATCTGATATGCCAAAAGGTCTTGTTCTCTTCATTACATGATCTGAATCTGCAGTTTGATAGTCCATAGCTGGGTTATTGGAATTGGAAGGAGGAGTTCTGGGGCGCTTCAAAATAGCTGCTACCAGTGGCAGAAGTAAAAAAGCCAATAGGACAAAAGAAAGTCAGTTTGGTTACATATGAAGTGTTCAATTCAACTTCATTAAATGATATCATAGGCTAGTTGCTACCACTCTATATAAAAATTCCATGATTTTCTCATCTTTATATATCCTTAGAGCTGCTATTTCAAATTAGAAGAATTTGATCCATCCCAAGTGTTCATATTGTAATAACAATGCATATCATTATCAAGCATGGAACTGGTGTTATTTCTCAGACCATGTGTTACCAGAAATACTAGAAACAGTTATTTGTTGTGACATTACCTGCATTATTAGCTGTGGTCAAACCTATAGGTCCTACTCCTGCAGAAGCTGAAGGGTGTGGAACTGGAGAAGGGTTCGCCATCCATCCAGCAAGGGATGTCGGAAGAGCACCTGGGGTGGGCTGAAATGGCTATAAAAGGTATAGAGTTATAGCAGGTATAAAGTTATAACAATTAACAAGTGTACATGAGCATTACTAATAAAACACATGTCATATCCTGTTGTTTAACTCTTACCCCATGAGCACTAAGTGGTGGGAAACCTCCAGCCTTTGGGACACCACCCATTAAGGGATTGGTAACAGGGGATGGGGCCCGCGCACCATTTGGTTGCCCACAACTATGGTCAACAAAAAGGGTCTTTATGTCAGGGTTAGGCCTTGGGTTCTTACAAAGTTGATGCTGCCAATTTAAACTGCAAGTCAACAAATAAATAAAAATGTAAATAACATCAAACTTAACACTGAATAGATTATACAAACATAGATCAGATTATTTTAACAACCTCTGATTGATTAGAGTCCGCAATCTGGAGTTCTTTAGGGAAGGAAACTGCAACTTGTCGCGAAACAAAGGGTTAGCTTCTATTAGTTTCTTCAGTTCAGCAAGCATTATTCCTCTAGCAGATTTTGTATCCCCATACTTAGATAGCTGTTCATTGTGTCTGCAAATTCATAAACAAAAAAATGTCATAAGACCAGGAGAAAAAAGAACATAAAACAAACGACTAAACCCAGGCATCAAAACATAAAATCTGATGGTACTCTCCAAACCTAAAATTATCCAAGGTCAACAACTGTGTGATTTCCTTAAAAAGCTCTTCATTAAATGCTGCAAAAACTTTCAAGTCCTTCACTAAAATATCCACAGCTTTAGCTCGATCTTGCCTGCAACATTTGTTCATATTTAAAATCAAATCAATAACAGATAAAATGGCAAAGCAGCAAGCAAATTAGAAAAAGAGTAACACAGCCAAACATCACAAGTAACCTACTTGTCTAACGCTTCTAAATACTTCTGCTTCCGTATCTCAAAGAAGATCTTCATTGAGTATCTATTGTCATCCACCTTCGTAAAACCAGACAAGTACTTCTCCACCTCATCCCACTCCCCATTTGTCACCATATCCTCGAAATACCTCATGTTAAAGAAAAATCCTGATTCTTGCTCCAACCTTCACGTTCCCAAATTCACATACACAATATAAAAATTGCCAAATTAAATAAATAAAAACCTAAATTAAATTCAAATTATACGAAACTATAAGCATACCTATGAACAGACTCTTTAAATTTCTCCTCATCGAGAAACTGAAGTATAAGAAAAACCAGTTCTCTGCTCAGCGAAGACATGACGGTGACGTCTGAAAGATCAAGAACCGAGCAGATCAACAATACCTGAGCATAGAAACAATGAATTGAACAACAGATACATAAAAAAAAATTTAAAAACTACGAGTACATCCAAATATGTATGAACGAAGATATCGAAATCACGTGTAGAAGTAAAATTGAACGGAAAACAACGGTAGAAATGAACAAATGCGACGGCGAGGGAAGTCTGACCTAGCAAAGATTCGTCGGCACAGATCCAGACAGAACGAGAATGGCGAGGAAGGGTTTCAGTATTTTCTCGCTCTACTTTCTCTCTCTAGCTTTTCACGTAATGGAACTCTTGTGGTTGAGTATTTATACAAGAAAAAAAAAAGGCTAGGGATTTGGAGAAGGAAAAAGAGAAAACCCGGAAAGAGAGAGAATGAGAAGAAATGTGTGAAGCGACGAAAAAATGGATTCAGACAGTTTAAATAGCGTGAGCGATTACGATATGAGATGGAATCAGGGCCAGGTTAGATAAGGAGATCGATAAGTTGTTTGATAAGAGGAACTACTTATAAATGTTTGAGATAAGTTGGATAGTTTATCGATAGTGTGATACGGTGCGGCCTATAAGGAGTCATTAATATGGCTAGATTTGGATTTATTATCGGCTGGCGAGGCGTTGCGGGGTTTTCAACATGCGGTAATTTATTACTGTTTGCTAAATTTTGCTGTGAGCCAGCATTTGCATGTGGATTTTCATCCATTTATTTATTTAATATTTATTTTTATAATTATTTTTTTCAATTAAAATTTTCTTTATAGAGTTTTATTTGTTATCTATTAAGTTTCCCTTTCTTTGTCTTTTATCATGAAAAAATTAAGGTAAGTTAGAAAATATGGTGGTCTAGTCTAAAGTATAAAATGTTTTAAAGTTTATTGAATTATTAAAATTTAATTTATATTTGTTTATCTTTAATATTCTTTATTTGTCATTTTAGCTAGATTTCTTTATGTGTTTTTATTAAGTAGAAAGTTCGACTACATTCTTTTAAAAAAAATTATTTTCTCTGTTTTTTATTATAACAAATTTAACTTATTGTATGTTTATAAGAAAATTAGGTAAAATTAATTAAAAAAGTTGATTTAATAAAATATAAATACTTTTGTTTGTTATTTTTTTTTTCAACTTATTACTCTCTATCTAGAACTAGACAACCTAAAATTTATTCAACTATTATATAGAAAACTATTACAAAAATTTAATGAAAAATATTGTAGAAATAGTAAAATTAAAAATTGAAAATTTATAATTAAAAATATCTATAATAAAGAATAAAAAAAGTTAGATTATTTATATTAAGGAAGAGGGGGGTATATTAATTATATTATTGTGAGTGGAATTAGAACATTCAACTTTGTTATTACTCTCTCCTTTTTTTTTTATTAAATCACTCTACTCTTTAATTTTGATATTTTTGTATTCCAAGAAAAATCATTACTTGCTTTTTTCTTAATTGATTGATCAAAAAGGAAATATTTATCATATTACAATATTTTACTTTTTTTTATGCAGTCAGATAACATGTTATCGGATTAGAGTGGCTCCCTTGGTAATTTTAAGAAATTGATTTTGGTTGCATGGCCACAATTAAGTGGTCCATAATGTGCTACTCCATACTTAAGCAATTCGTGTATCTTTTGCTCCAACTATTAGATTTTTATGCAACTTTTAAAACAATTTTTATTTTTTATTTACATTTAATTTTTGTAATAGTAAAATAAAAATTGACATTTTATATAAAAAATGGTCATGTAAAGACACTTGTTAAAGAAATAAAAAAGAAAGTAAACAATATATATATATACCTTTTACAATTTTAAAATATGAATTACATAAATTCCAATATTTTTTTATATTTAAATTTTTAACAAAAATCTTAATATTTCCTTAAAATAAACTAATTGACATATCAAGAAATGGTATATATTTCTCTTTTGCAGTTTAATTTGTTTTTCTCTTTTGATCTTTCTACTAATAAAGAAGATTTAATCACTTATACAAAAATAAATAATAAAAAATTTCAAATACATGTTATCTTATCTGAAACAAAATATAAACAAAAATGTCATCTTTCAATATCTAACAAAAGTTCCACAAAATAATATATCTCATTCTCCCTTAATTTCTCCAATTATTTGATAACATATCACTCAACACCATCATTGTTGATCTAGCTCAACTCTCCCTTTCTCTTGATATATCTCCTTCAAGCAAAGGCATCGATGATGATGGTGCGCATGGAGGAAGATGTGATAACCCAAATTCTATGATCCTCTATCTTTTGTTATTGGTTTATAAATTTGTTAAGTTCTGATTTGAAATAGTTGGTTTAATGAGCTAGCTAGGTTGTGATTTTTTGCACTGTTGATTGTGTTCAGCATAGTGTTTTCTCCATTATTAAAAATGACTAGAGACCACATATTTTTTTAAAACGGTTTTTTGAAAATTGTCATTTTATTTTTCATTTTAAAAATATTATAAAGAGTATTTTAAAAACTTTAATAATACATATTTTAATATTTATTTATATAGCCAAATGCTCCCTTTAAAAATCTCTTACTTAATGTAGACATTTTTTTTAATATTTTTTAAATTAATACTAAATTTAGGAAATGAGAGAATAAAATGTTTTAGTAAAGCAAAATAGCTTAAGTTCCCAAATGATGGAACGCACCTCATTGGAGATACTGTTTCATTGGAATATAAAATTAATTTAATGCCTTAGCTAGAATCATCTAATTGACCATGCAATAGAAGAAGAAAATAAGGGACAGAACGTAAAGAAATTTTGATTGTCGTATTAAGTTAAAATCAATCACAACATATTCAATCAAAATTTTAATTGATTAGATATATATGTATCATCCCACTCATATAATATTCAACATTTTTTTTTATGTAATATTGAATTCTTATTGGAGTTTGATATACCAGCACTTTGATAAAGTTCTATCTATCACAACTAAAAAAATAATATTTGGGATCCAATCTTTTTTTAGATATAGACCAAACTTGAAAATTTTCAATTTCAAACAAATTGGGATAGAAGAGAAAGACACTAATGATTCTATTTTCATAAGAGGAAATAAACAAGGTTTTTTGGAATAATGACTATTAAAAAATTTAGAAAGAATATGGGCTTGTTCAATAGTGTTTTACTTTTTAGTTTTTTGAAAATTATTTTATAAATAAATTTTAGAAAATTATTTTTTAAAAAAAATTAAAAATCTGTTCGGCAACTCTAATTTTTAAAACAGATTTTGACTAAAAAGTAAAAAAAAACAAAACATTTATCTGTTTTGCTTTTTTAATTTTAAAAAATATAATATTAAAAGTAGTTTTATAAAATAATTTTTAAAAACAAATAATTACACCTTCACCAAGGCAAATGTTGACAATAGAAACATGCGATCCATTATATCTAATTCACTAAAGGTGTCATTACAACATTGGCAACTAGCAAAATAGTTATGCCTTAGAGTTAAGGAACTTCCCGTCGACGGTAGTGTGTTATGTTCAACATTATATCATAATGTTACTGATAAAACTGCTTTTAGGTCTATATAAAAAATTTATTTAATTAAAATATCTCAACAACAAAAAATTACCTAATAAAAATATCTTAGATTTTAATATTTTTAAAATTAAAATATATATAAAAAAAATTGATATTGTCTCAATAATATTAAATTAATAAAAAAATTATATGACATTGATTATATTACTTTAATGATTTTTTTATTCAATATATTAATTTAGTGATGTTATGTTAAAATTTAAAAAATATACTTTATGTCTCATATTAAAATCTACTTTAAACTTCTAGTAATTGGACCGGTCCTAGTTATGTTAATGGAAATATGGATGATGCAAAATAAATATGGTAATTGTTGGAAGTTTTTGGAATGGTACTGGGTATGAAATTATGTAAAGAGATTTAGCATTTGATGTCAAAATGTAAATGTACAATTTTATTACGATGTTTTACGTACTGTTAACATGCCATTGTTTTAGCTTATGTCAATGAAGAAACTTTACCTTCTCTAGAAAAATCAAATATCATTTCAACCACTTTTATAGAAAAATAAATAATGAAACTGAAAATAAATACTTCCTAATATTTTAGTCACGGTGAATTGTAGTTTGTGTGTGACTATGGTGTACGTAGAACTTCTTTTATGAAAGTGTACCGTTTTTTATATTAAAATAAATAAGTGAGTGAGGTTTCAAGAACTTTTTAAATCGAATAAAGTATAACACTTCAATGACAACTAATTAATTTCATTCATCGACATCTTTTTTCTAAATAATATAGTGGTAAGTTTAGACTACACATAAAAAAAAAAGGATTATCGTAAAGATGATTATGTTTTTGGTTGAGTTATAAATTTGAATTTGTTACACTTCAACATATTAAATATATAAAAAATTATATAATTCATAATTCTGTTTGCTTGAAGTAAATTCTATAACTTTTACAGAGTATACATAATTTTTATGAGAAAAAAATAATCAAAATTACTGTTTATTTTAATGCAAAATGACTACTCTCTTTTTACAAATTATAATTCTTATATTCACATTGAATGAAAGTGATACATAATATTTGTGCTATGTATATTTAAATAAATTATTTTTGATACGTTCGAAAAAAAAAACCTTTTGATAAGAGCTAATAATGTCCTACATAATAATACTTGCAGGTGATGACATGCTAATATTGTAACGTTCGTTGACAATAATTTAAGTTTTCTTTAATTTACTCTTAATCCTGTTATTTTTTTAGGAAAAATTGTAACGATAATTTATTGTTGAATTGAGAAATAAGTAAATTAAATCAACTTATTTTTAAAGGGCTAAATAGCAATTTATTAGAAACAATTCTTAGTACAAAGAGAAACCAAAGATTACAACAAGCACACATAAAGCATTGTGTCTCCATCTCCCAACCAACACAAAAGGACGTTCAAAACAAAAATTTAAAAGGTATATGTAACTCAAACACATTTAATGGTCAAGATACCAAAAATTAAAATTATAGATAAAATTCACATATTTTGCTTTAAACTACTATGAAGAGATTAATTACATCTTCTCAAAGAGTCTTAAATTGTTGAATTTGAAAAGATTAAAAATAATAGAATTATGCATCTTTCACATAGACCACACATATGAAAACCAAAATAACATATATATAGCTTTAAAATAAATTAAATATTATTTCAACACGATAAATTAACTAAAATGCAATAACCACTTATCTCAAACCTTTGGTTCTTTTTTTCCTCTAGATTGTATATTTCCAATTAAACATATGTCGGGTCTTATCTAATATTACATGATTTTAATTTATATACATCTTTTCAATATAAAATTTGTTGTCACTATCAATTAATTGTAATTAAATATTTATAAATATTTACATTTAATTGTAGTTATTTTTAAAATTACATATAGTTTTAATTTGTTGGCCATATAATATTTTATTATAAAGAAAAAATAGTGTAAATTTTTTTTATATTTAAATATATAAATAAAATTAAACCCATTAGAAAATTAAACACTAATATTCTCTAAATGTATTCATAGAAAACGATGTATGGCTTAAACGCTAGAGAAGCATAAAAAGATGGAGTGACACCATGTCAATGTCAATAATGGACCCCAACAAAGAAACGTAAAAAGTAGAAACACATGTAAAAACACCTACATTATTCAATGTGAAATTTTGCCCAAAAACAATAATGAAGACACAAGTACTTCACAAAAAAAGGCGAGTGAGCATTTTATCAACTACGCGCACAAGTAGGAGATCCCACCCATACATATTTTTTTTTTTTTTGGTAGAAAACACACACCACTTGTTTAGTTGTTAACATCAATGGGTCTGCTGCATATTTATTTACAAAATAGAAACTAATTAATTATACAGTCGTGTAACAGACGTCTATTTAAATTTAAATTGGATAAAGGTGGAGAAATGCCAAACAAACAAAATAAAAGAGAAAGTCATACTCGATATATCGCCTCGTGTATATCTCGCGATAAGTTACATAGTGGAAAGGAAAAGATCGTCTCGGTTTATCTCCCGTCATTGTCTCGCGAGGAAACAAACGCACGTCGATTCACTGTGACGCAAGACATTTTAAACGGTTCAAATCAGGTCGCTTTTGTATTTATCTAGAAACAAGAAGCTCCATTCACATGTAAAGCTCCCCATTGTAAATAAACATAACTGCTACTTTTTCCTTTTTCATTAATTTATTCTAAATTTTACTTTTAGTTTTTTATTATAAAATGATTTAATTTGTATAGTAAACGTGAAAATATTTTGTATATTATTATTTTTTTTATTAAATTAATATAATTTTTTACTTTTATTTATAATTATATAAAAAATTGTAATTTTAAATGAGTGTAATGTGTTGAAAGTGTAAAAAATATATAATAAATTATATTTTTATAGAAATTGTTGAGAAATGTGATTAAATACAATTTAGATAAATAATAATTTTAGAATTGACGGAATAGAAAAATTGATTACAAATACTTATATAATGATTTTAATGTAATTAGATATCCCCATATAGTGATTGTTTAAAACAATTTTGTACTTTTGTTTAATCATTTTCATTCAAGCTATATATCATATTATGTTGTGTATAATTTGGCGCTAAGTACATCCACTTTATTCTCATGTAATTAATATAACCAACTTGCAATTAATTGTTTTTTTACGTGAACAAAGTGTGTCTTTGATATTAATGATGTAGTTGTATGGAGCTTTAACAGTGACACGTCATAATAAAAGGGAAAGTGATTATATAATGTCAAAATTTAAAGAATATGTTTATGTGATAGTTTATATGACGATAACATGTTGTTTGAAGGAGTGTAATTATTAATTAGAGTAATTTTTTTAGATATAATTTGATATTTTAATATATATATATATATATATAAATTAAAAAATATAATATGAATATTATGACATTAATATTATTCTTATTTATATGATTTAT
>JBBPBT010000347.1:815796-843468 GCA_037974875.1 Cicer bijugum | reverse complement strand
ATTTTATAAACGTCTATGTGATGAATTATGATTAAATGTAAATTATATAAGAAAATTTCTACAGTATTATAAAAAAAATACAAATAATATTAAAATTTTAATTAATAATTAAATTAATCTATCATTAATTCATTCACATCAACATCTATATATTATACGTTAAAAATCGACTAAATCAATAGTATAAATTAAAGAAACCTAAGTCATTTAAATATTAGTTAATTAATTTAATAATACCAAATGTAAAACTACCCATGTAAAATAGTTTTTGCAGTGATAAACAAATTAAATTACTCTTTCATTTGATTGGTAAAAAGACTAAATAAACAAAACAGTTGAGTAAAAAAAAAAAAATCACACATTGAGCATTGCGTTGCGTCTAGCTAGTTGAACAAATATTTGTGAGTGGTTCTTTTTTAAAAAAAAAGTGTTTTGAGTGGTTCTCAAACAGCCAAACAAAGTAGCAAATCTTTAATACTATATTTATATTCTCAATAAATATTTTTTTTAATCATTATAAATTTTTTCTGAGTCTTAATCCTCACGGTATCATTAGAAGCGCTATTAGGAGGGGCCTCGAAGAGCAACAAGCTTGCATCATTAGAAGTGCCTAAGTAGTGAGCAAATTAGTTACATTCTCTTAACTACTGTGTGAATTGAACATAGTGTTTCAATTTCTCAAACCCAAATACAAGATTATACATGACACTTTAATTACATTTTCAGTCAATCAATCATCTAACATTCATTTTAATGAGAAGTAGTTGGTTTGTCACAATCACATGGATTTAGAACCTGGAGTGTAATTAAGTTGTGATTCCCATACACATGTACAAACGTGACGTAAGAAGGTGACATAGAAAGGACAAGAGACACATATCGTTATCTCATCTGCTATAGTATGGGGTGAGACTGAGAGGAGTGAACTGTGAAGTGAACATCGGTTTTGTAAGATTGCATGTCTGCTTAATTTGTGCTAAATGAGTTAGACAATATTGGTTCGTTATGTATTTATGTTGTTGCTATAAATTAAATCCAATGATAACCATAAAGAGGTGTCTTCCTATGCAATTTTGGTTTCCAAATTTATTTACAGAATATAGTAGTATTTCAGTTCAAATTGCATTCACCTTCGACATTTAGACATTTAGGCTAAGTATATGTTTGTTTAACAATAACGTTAATAATGTTAATCGTTATTAGTATTTAGTATTATATTGAAAGTAAAGATGACACGGTTGAAATCCTTTATTATTTTACTCTTCCCCCAATTAAGAATGAATATTAGACTTGCTTTCAATCTAACAACACATAATCCTCAATTAGTGAAGCACCCAAATTTTTTATTTTTATAATATACGTTAATTTTTTTTAATATAATATATCATGAACTTTGCACATCTTGAATACACATCATTGTTCATGGACCACTTCATGAAGACAATGTATTTGCGTTCTACTTGCATTTGACAGGGATAGACTAAAAAGATATAGTTCTTGCAGATAAAATAAAAAAAGAAAGAGAAATACTTAGCACACTTTCTTTTGAAAGAACGAATGTAAAAAAGAATCAAGCAATGGGAATAATGGTCATTGTACCTTAGATACTTCATAAGATGATTTTGTGGCTAAACTATTTTTTAGTCCCTGAAATGGATAGGATTTGCCATAATAATTTTTGGAACAAAATAAAAACAATCTCTAAATTTAATTTCTCACCATCAAAATAACCTGTAGCGTTGTGAAGTCAGTCATTTTACACTAGTGAAAATAATTATTCAACACGTCAAGTGTAAAATGTGCCCACTGCCACTAGGAGAACATCGATGAATGGATCGTGATTTTTTATTTGGAACCTAGTTTCAACTTTCTTTTTTCTTAATCTTTTTTGCTTTCTTTCTTATCCTTATCCATGTAGGAGTCATTTATTTTTATTTTGATGGAATCTGTTTGATGGTGAGATAATTAAGAAATGCATTTATCTAATACACTAATCAAACCAGAAAATGCACAGTGAAGTTAATATTATCATGCATCACTAATGAAATTTACGACTTTGTACCCAAAGTAAAAAGAAATTTATGACATCTGAGAATTTATCTACAATACTTCATCATCTTGTTGGATGTAAAACGAACCATCATCAACAGGCAGTGACGGTGGAGTACCAGGTGGGATACGAGCTGCACCTTCCTCACCAGCACATATGCATAGAGCCTCTGCATCCCTTAACGTTGCATCAAGGTCAATGTGACCACTTAGCTCATTTATAAACTTCAAAAGGCTGTCAAAGTCCATTTCCTCTCCCATTATTTTACTACGGAATCGTTTCAAGACTGCAACACATACATAGAGGTGCAGATGCTCCGACGGATAATGCGTCCATAATACTTCCCACAAGCGCAACGTTTTCTCAAACTCAAACTCCCTGAAATGTAAATCAATATTATTATTTACCTAAATGGGTACTATAGTAGATAAATTTTCACATATAATTCAAGGCAAAGCTAAATCTATCAGACTTGCAAATTGTAAATCAGAAGAAAAAAAGAGCCATTTGTTCATTATTTTATTCAAAAAAAGCCATTTAATAACAGCCTTCTACATTGCTAGTGAATCTATGTTCAAAAGGTATTGAATAACAGCCTTACACATAAAATAACTTCACTTGACAAGTAAATTCAACACTATTAACATCATACACACAATATTAAATTATGACAAAAATTGAAAGTTCAAGGAATCTAACCTTTTAAATTGAATCAAAATCCAGCGGAAACAAAAGAAATAATTTAAGCAGTCACGCTGCTTAAAATAGTTATGCAATGGACTATCCAACATCTCCACCAACTGCAACAAAGAAATATCAGTTAAGAATAGCAGAGGATATCAAAAGCAAAATATCTCAAATGCAGCACATATGGGGGATGGTGACAAATGGACACATACTATCAAAGTATCAATCTCAGCTTCTGCAGCAGAAAGCTCAATCCAAAATTTGAGTTCCAACAATAATTTACTAACAGCCTAAAACTGCTATTTTGCTTTTTTATTTTCATGAAAAGAAACAAATATTTGTGGGGTGAGACTTTCACATTGAAAGGTTACTCAGAAATATTTCATGCATTTCAAAGAACAAAACAAATTTATTCTTGTTGCTAAATACAGAAAATATTCATTTGTAGTTCTGCATGCACAGTAGTCAATGGAAAAAAATATCAAAAGAAAGCACAGATGGATGCAAGTAACTTGGTGTCAAACATATACTTGCTTTAAAATTGAATATATATAGGGAAGATTCTACAGTAATCAACTTCTTTATATTCCAGAATCAGACATTTGGAACTTTATGGAGGAAATTGAAGTGTTTTAGCAGTTATATCAGGATAGCCGGTCAGAAGAAGCAGCACCTCTTCTGTGGAGACCAAAATTAATGAAAAAACAAAACAATAACTTCAATATGCATTGACGTATATATCTAAATTATTTAAAGCACATCCATATGCAGAAGCCGTGAATGCATAATGAGATCGAGGACATGCTTGTTAAATTAAAATAAATATAGAGCTACGAACAAGCAAAGTGTAGAATTTATAAAAAAAATATATAAAAACTACTACTCATTAAAAATCAATAATAGGGTGTGTATGTGGCTTGTCACAGGGAAAGAGAACAAGAGAAAAACCTTAGATAATGCAAAAAGTTGAGAGTGCATGCCATTTTGGTCGCGATTAAAATTGGGTCCAAGACGTTCCATCAGAGCAACAAAACACCAAAATGCCTCTGATTCGTCGTCTATCACAAACAATATTGGAGACAGAAGATCACTCATTCCCTGCAAAACAGTGAATGTATAAGGTTCCCTAACCATGTGTTCAAAGTCCTCAACTATTACCTGTTTTTTCAATTGGCGAAAGGGAAGAAGATGGTGCATGTAAAAATAAAGAGCACAATGTTTCACGAGTTCAAAATATTTGGACCAGGAAGATAATAGCTATTAAGATACTCATCTTCAACTACAGTGAATACATAATTTATTTGTTAATCAAGTAAACAGCTGCACCACATGCATATAAAATAGGGCGGACAACAAAGCATTAAACGAAATTTTTGAGTTCAAGACATGACATTGTTAGACATGACATTGTTAGATACTGGTTCAGAAAGGAAGTGGAAACACCTTTATAGCAGACTATCCTGATACAGATACAATATCAATGTGATACAGAAACGAGACCAAATAGGAGACAATTGTCAAACTCCTCTCTAACCACCAAACACCTTATTTGAGAGACCTGCACTATCCTTCCAATTTCCACTCAAAACAAAAAGAGTTCCTCTTTATTATTTGCTTCTTAATATTAATACCAAAAAGGGAAGCTTTAAAACAACGGTTGAAGTTGTTACCACATAATTAGAAGGTCACGAATTGAGTCTTGGAATTACTCTCCTGCAAATACAAATATGACTGCCTACTACAATAGACCCATGATGTGTTGGACCTATTCCTAGACTTCGTTAAGACAGGAGCTTTATGCCACTGAGTTTGCCTTTATAAAATATTTATATATCGTCATCTCTCCTTCTTTAACAAAATATAACTATTAACTATATTTTCCAACTGGTTACTTGGATGTGCTGAAGTGGTTACTAATAGATGTTAACTAGATTAAGACTGAACTGTAGGAAAATGCTTTGATTGTAGTTATTGTAAGATGTGAGATTAAGCCCAAAACCATTGCCAAGTACCTGACAATAACCAAGATCGAAGTTGTAGAATGAATATGTCAACAGGATATCTCGCAGAACATTTACATTTGGATTATCATCCCCCTCATAGAAAGTGATCGATCTATCAGTTCTCACCTTCAAAAATACGAGGAAAAACAGTTAAAACTACATAAGCATCATTTATCTGTTCATTTTTAGTCGTTCTAATTTAGAAGAGCTTCCAGCTTACCACATCTTTCTCAATAAGCCCTTTTCTTTCCCTGAATTTCGTGAATCGTTTAGCCTGAGCTGAGGAGATACTCTACATGAAATACACAAACAAATTTATACTTATAAAAGGCTTAGTTGAGAGCATATAGAATTACAGCAGAAAACAAAGTCAAAGGAGAAGGCAATGTCCATGATCAGAATTCATAATTACACGAGTATTAATAAAACAATAGAAAACAAACTAAGACAACAAAAAACAGATGAGTATATTCAGGTGCAGATAATTGTATCAGTGAAACTGCAGGGTTAGGTTTTGTAATTAATCTTTTTTATCAGCTGCACTCTATATTTTGGGATTGCACAGTCCAGAAGTTCATCGGGGTAGCAGGAGCAAAGAAACAATAGTTCTTGCATGGTTCCAGGTGAGGGGAAAAAAAAACTGATGCAGATCAATGTGATCAAAAGTGGCTTGTCAATCTTCTATCCAAATCCAACTCATTTACACCCATATTGGATATATGCGATCAGTCTATGATCACTTTATCAGCATACTTAAAAGATGCTGAAAGTGAAGTCCTTTTATAATGGAATAGATTTAAATCTTTGACAAACTAAAAACTAAAGGTGTTGTGGGTTATCTCATGATTTCAGGACAGGTAGTATTTTACAAATGACTGCGACCTCATATAAATCAGTTGCATCTAACTAATGCTTCAGAAAACTATTTTCAAGTGAGTATTAGAAGGCAGAAAGAAAAGTATATCATCGTCAGGGGAAAGATGAAAAACCTGCCACTGGTTCTTAATGGTCTCGTACTCGGACTTCTTGACAGACTTCAGGAATTCTCTCTCAGCATATGTTGAGTCATATGGATAGTATCCCAAAAGCAAACCCCAAACCTATCATTTATATTTATATATTGCATAACAGATATATCAGACGATAAGCATATTTCAATTCATAATCAAGATACTCAGCCTATAACTCGTCACAAATGCAATAATATATGCAAACCTCATTTCGTAATTTGTGGTCAAGGCCGCCATAAAATATTCTCTTTCTCAAAGCTTCAGAATTTGTGACTCTCCCTTCAGAATCCAAGAAGGTAATCCACTGCATATGATTGAGCCCAATAAACAATTAGCAAACAATATCTGGAAATTTTCAGGATAAATGACATCCCTCAACCATTCCTCTCAAAATCTGAAAATTAAGCAAGTTGTCTATCACCACCAGCATGCTCCTTTATAGCACATCATATGATAATATCATATATTTGATGACCCACAACATCAAAATGGATAGAATAAAAAATAACACTTCATTAAAGTATTATTTACTTACATAACTTGTTATGTTATATTAATTTATAGAGAAATGAAATCCACATGTCCTGCAAAAATATTCTATATCTCTACCACTATTCATATTCAACATAAAAAACAAGGTTGCATAAAAAGTCCAATAAAATCTAAATCAAATAGCCAATGAGATATTTCAAAAATGAAGTATTAAAAATTGTTTATTTTCCCGCTTAATATTTTTTACATGTACAGTAGATTAAATTTTTAAAGATAAAAATAGATTTTTTGCAAGCTAATTGAAATTCCAGAAGAACTATTAAACCATCCAAAACCATAATACTGACCATTAAACTTTCGATTCAGTCATCCCTGGGAAAAATCCTTCTAAGTTATGTCATTAACTCATTACAAAAGTGACAAAGATGAAAATGTGCATTCCATTATCAATGGTTATTATGACAAGTGAGCATTACCAAGAGAAATTCGAGAATCTAACCTAATGCTAGCAGTCTTTACAAGAAACAATATATTTTACGAAACATAAGCCCATACCTCTTCAGAACCTAAAGGGGGTTGTCGCGGTTTTCCCCATACTAGCGATAATTCATCAAACTGCCAAAAATAAACAAATAAAAAAAGGATGTCATCAATTATAGTACAAAGGTGAACAGAGAAAAAAGCCACAGCAAAATTTGCAGAAATGAGCAATATCGTAACCAATCATAACCTCACACACCAAATGACATTACCTCCATGACAATCAGATTATTCAGGACTACTATGTTGACAAGGCAACTGAAATTATACATTTTTAATACAGTATCATATCATATTGAACAAAATCTAGCACCATACTTACCAAAATGAAAATCATGCACAGCATACTGCTAACTGGCTAAATGAGATGCTAAAGATGGTAAAATACTCTGGATTTCTAAAAACTACATGACAGTCATTGTGGTTGGGTTTTGTTAACTAAAATTTCATATTTTCCTTTTACTGTGAATGTTGAGTTTGAAACTTTGAGTAGCTAATTAATATGGTAAACTACTATAAATAATTAGTAGTAAAAAAAATTATATTCTTTTTTCTAATATTAATGCCTTCATTTAACTAAGGGTGCACTTCTTGGTGCCTCTCTCTTGTGCTCTCTATAAATTCATCTGCTCCAAAATTGACACATTAAGACCTGGTAGCCAATAAAAATAATCCAGAAGCTTCATAAGAGCATCCAATATATATTAGATAAAATTTATTAGTTTAACCAACCAGACTGTTGATACATTAAAGGGTTGATATCCTATACTGGGCACTGGCTTTGCATATGGTGCCTCATATATGCAGAATACATAAACAGGTGATTGTACACTAACCCAAGGCCACAAAACATCACACTGGATGCCCCTTAGGACTTGTATTAAACTATCCACTTTTCGAATGCATTATTCGATATGTCTGTTCCATACATGATTAAATTATCTTATGTACTACCTAGAACTTGAAAAAAATAAAACCTTACTATATGCACTATATAGTAACCAAGCGTAAACTGAAGTAAAAGTAGTCAAAAAAAAATTAAAGGTGAATGAATAATAACTATTTTAAATTATATGTACTACACAATTTTACTTCAATGCTCATTGGAAGTTAACAATATTCAGGGTAGAAGATACATAAAATGTAAGCACCAAATGTCTACAATCAAAATAGTTTTGCAATTAACAACACATTTTTCTTGCTGAAAGCAAGCTAGCGTTCACAGTGTTAATACCAAAGAAAAAGTGGTTACCTCCCGAGAATCTGAGTTAGCAGAATTTTCATCAGAATTTTTTTCTGCGACACTGGAAGCCTTTGGAGGATCAAGGTTAGTCTGGATATGGGTTCTCCTCTCATTGGCACTAAATCCATTAGTCTGGTTTTCTCTAAAGAGTTGTGAAGTTGTTTCACGGGCAAACTTAGTAACAAGAGAGAACTTCTCTAAAACTTGAATAGAGAGGTCTCGAGCAGGATCATGAACTTTATGTCTTGGTCTCCCATGGAACTGAGGAACACTTCCATTATTGACACCACTATCATTCATCTCTTGGTTCTCAATCAAAGTGGACTCAGACATATTTGAAGGTCCACGTGCAAGAGGAACAGCCCTAGGAAGTTCCAACGAAGACAAAGTCCTCTGGAAGTCAACAAAGCATTAGAAGCATTAGTAGGCCAAAATAATGATATAATATTCAATTACAATTCTACATGTAAGCATATCCATTCTTCTCCTCATCTTTCTTGCTAAAGGGACAAGCTGTTTAACATTTGTACTTATCATTTGCTAGAGGGACAAGTTATTTAACATTTAGACTATCATAATAAAAGAGGGAAAGTGAGGTACAATTCCCCCTGTTTTTTGAAATATTTTCCTCAATTATTTTTTACTAAAAGTCAAAAGAAAAACTGGATCAGTGATCTGATAAGTATCCCAGCACTAGGGGAATCCTGAGTTAAATGCTAGCTGTCAAGGGGAAGAACCAAGGCACTTGAATACACCTCAAGCATGCCATACTACTCAATGTGGGACTTAGGCATCTCATAATATCCAAGTCCCTATCATAGCACCGCCTCCAAGAGCTGACGTACGATCAGCTGCATACTATGATGCTTTACTCGGCCTTTCCAGTCATCCCCTCCATAGGTAGCTCTATCCGAGTCCCCAGAAACCAGCTCTAATGCCATTTGATAAGTATCGAAGCACTTGAGAAACCCTCCTGTAAAAGCTAACCATCAAGGGGAAAGAACCACATGTCTCTTAAATACTCCACCGAGCATTTCATACTACTCGATGTGAGACTTGGGCATCCCATAATAACCAAATCCCTGTCATGATCCAGTTGCAAAAACTAAACAAACTTCACTTGAATATTGCATAGCACACACCTGCAGTGTACTCTGAAAATCATTTACTAGGAATACGTTGGCATCTTCAGCAGATCTGAAATGCAGCAGAAGAAACTAAAATGAGATATTAAACATTTGGCACACAAATAAGTAAAAGCTACTCGTGAATCATGATGGCTTCTAGAGAAGAAGACATAATACACAAAAAACTAGTTTGGAGAAATTCAACAACACATGTTCTTTCTCATAGAATTTAACACATTTCATTCTAATCTTAATCAGATTAAATGAAAACACTTCTCCTTGTAAAGGAACTTGCCATACACGAACCTCACAGTATAGACAATAGATATGACAAAGCAACCATTAAACTCTTATTTCTGGATAAAAACTACTCTTTTGCTATATGTTGAAACTGTGAAAAATACCATAGAAGTTATATATGAATGAATTTTCAAGACATATTAAGCCCATCTTCCCAACAAATCATAAGCAAAGACAAACATCTATGCAAACAATCAGCTTAGAAAAAAATGTTATCCAAGTCAGCAATTATAATACGACTAGTGTGCAAACAAACATTAACATGTTTGTCTGTCTCTTCTCTAGATGAAAATAATGGAAGATACAAAATGGATGCAATTATTTAAAAAAATTCAGTTATTTGTTTGGGTAAATAAATATAAAATTACAATAAAATAGTTTAAATGGAGGGCAAAATTGGAAAAAAAAATTGATTACACCAATATTTGGTATCCCCTTTATATATAGGTATAGATGGTATTTAAAAAATTCAGTTGTTCGATTGAGTAATGAGGGATAAAATTGTAAATTAAATGATTTAAATCAATGGTAAATTTGGATGAAAAAAGCTACACCAAAATATTATATAGTATAGATATGGATGATAACATAAAATACTATCATGTCCTTATTCCATTGTTATCTTTCTCTCCTAATATAATACAACAATACGAGTGAGAAAGCGGAATCAAATAGCTCCTTTTAAACTGTAACTGCCCCACAGGATTTCATAATTCCCAGGTAAATTTCACAACTTTATAATAATATCATCAATATATTGGTGATTGCATTGGAAGAAATTGAACAAATAAAAAAGGCAATGAAATCAGAACCTAACCTCACAAGAAGAACGTGTTGCTTTATTGTAGCAAGGAACTCTTTGACTCCTCCACTGTAGAAGTATAGTGGAGGATAGGCAAGTCCTGCAAAAGGATTTTATTCAGACGAGATTGAATATGAGAAATCAGAGTATAAGATATAGACTGCGTCAAGTATGTAAACGGTCATTGATATAAATAGGTGTTTAAGAAATTTGGCAACTGGAAGTTATTACTGGTTGATATACACGTTACTTAATAGGAAATAGCTATTAATATAAGAAGCACTGATGCAAAAGAAAAGGAAAAAACATCTCCGAGTGGTTGTGATATGCAGTAAAATATGTCAACTTCTCATAACACATTTTCATATATTTTTACAATATAAATTACAAGTATTTGTAGTACCCTTCTCCTATACTTTTTTATTGAAGTTACTCTATCCTTGCATCACATAAATTACATACAAATGTTAATGCCATGCATTAATCTGCTACCTACTTAAAGAAACCCTTTTCCATCTATAAATTTTTCCTGTGCTATATATAGAGCCAATCCATGTTTGGTTTGTTCTGCCCAAAAACAAAAATCCTTCTTGGTTTAGCTTTTCCTACATCAGACTGGGAGGCTTATGCCATGTTCTCTTAAGGCTTCCGGTGTACCTATAAAATCAGAGCTACCCAGTTTTCCAGGCCAATCTTGGTCCATATAATATGCTTGAACAAGCTATCTACTCATTCATTGTCTGCTAAGAGAATTTGGTGTTTGAAAGAGATTTTTACAGTTTATTGGACTTATCTCATTACATGAAAATTTATATTATTAGTATTTGCATGCATAACAATAACGCTAATGTCATACTCAAATTGTTTTCAACTTATTTCAATAAACTTGCTAGAATAACAGATAAATAAGAACTTCATTAAATTTCTTAAAATAGCTTATTTCTTAAGCATTTAATTAAACTGTTTACTCAATCCGCCTTACATCCACCGGAATTAGATCCTGACACATAGGCTACTTGTAACAACAAAGATAATAACATGATGGGAATTTCAATTACCTACCATACATAGAGAAAATAAAAATCCATCTCAGGCAGTATTTTGCTTTAATACTATCTAACCACGTGTAACCCCCCACAAAGGCCCCGTGATTTAGTATAATAAAGAAACAACGACAAATTTAAAATAAAGCAGGATAAATATAAAATGCAATTGATTCAATTCAAAAACATCAATTTACCTGTTGATAGAACAACAATGATATATTGCCATCCAAGAGCAGGAGTATGCCTCCGAATGGACCTGATGTCAGTGAACGGCACCGCCCTAATGGTGTAAAGGTTTCGGTCTAAACAAGAAATGAACAAATTTCAACACTTGGCTTCAATTTCGCAAAGCAGTAAAATCATCAACTCTACTCTAAATGCAAACTACCTTTATCAGACAGGCCATTATCCGAGTTATGCCCTTTGTAAGGTATCCAAGTCTACAAGCAAAAAAAAAAGACAGTTCTATAAACAACAAATCAATCAATAAAAAAAAAAAGCAACAAAAAACAAACAAACATCCAATAATCACCATAAACAAAGAAGACCCTTGCTTAATTAACTTCAATCTTCCACTAATAGCAAACTGAGTGGGATGAATAGCAACATTATCCTTCGAATATACAATTTCAGCACCATCCTGATCACTGGACGAAGAGCTTTGTTTTGTAGTATCGTTACACAGCATCACGCTAGCCGATCCCTAAAATCCCAAACAATTCAAAAATAATAACACAAACAAAGTCGCAAAATCAGTTAAACTCGTAATAAATTAATCGATGGAATAAAAAGAAGTGCATGATTGGAGTATTGAATGGAATCGCAATTTTAAAACCCTAATAGAAATGCGAATTTGATTGTGAAGTGAAAAGAGGATATAGAGTTACTTGTTGCTGTGATGCAGCGTAATCGGCGTCGTCGGATAGGTCGTGAAGATCTGAGTCTAGCATCGGCGATTTTGCAGATAAGAGAAAACAAACAGTGAGAAATAGAGAGAGAGAGAGAGAAGTATCTTCGAGGCGAAGGAAAAGAAAATCCGTGTTGCGGGAAAATACGCAGATAGTGAGAAGGTGAGAACAAGACGTTTTTGTCTATAATAACGCGGGTAATGCATTTATTTCGTCGAGTCTACACCGTTCGATGCATATGGCGGCCAAGATAAAGGGTTGAGATTGACGAGTTTATTTTACCGACTGAATTCCATCTTCGTCCTACTACAAAAAAACAAGTACGTTTGGAATATCAACCAAAATAAAGAGGCCAGGTAAATATGCGAAGATGTGACTACCCCGTAATTTTTTAAAAATCAAGAGAAATAAAGATGTTGGATTCATAGTCACACACATTATATTATTACATCCGTATAAAAATAATTCTCGCAATTGATTATATTATATAAATTAAGAAAATATGATAATTAAATAAAAGAAAAATATAATTTTATCAAATTATTCATATTTATTATTAATTTGTTTTTATTATCATAAATGTAAGATGAAAAATAATAATTTTAGATAAATGCAGATAACATTATTAGATGATACAATTGAAAAAAAAATAAAGTTGTATTATAAGTGATAATTATTTTAAAATAGATACTTTTACAAATATAATAATTATTTTGTGACAAATGAAATATTAAAGAAATCAACTATTATTTGAACTATAGTTCAAAGTTAAACATTTTTGAGTTGAAGATTATAGACATTATTAATAGTAATTAACAAATAACTTATTTTAACTTCATCCATGAATCATATTGAGAATATTCAATGAATTTTTAATCAAAACAAAACTATCAAACAAATTACAAATACATATACTCAATCCAACACAATTTTTATAATATAAAAAAGATGCGTTAATATTAAATTTCAAGATTCATAAATATGGTTTGGTGGAATATAAAGACCAACTAATGACATATTTGTTATCTCCGTATTAATGAGCTTATATCTCCACCCATGCAACAAATAAAATACGCATCTAAAACTTGAGAAGAGTCAACAATTTGATATTCATTGAACGTCCACATCATGGCAAAAAACACAATTGAGATCGGATTAACGCAAGACCATCAAAGGTTGCAACATAGCCTACAAAAACCACCAGTCACGTCACCCAACACTACACATTTCCGGCCCCAGTCTATCCTTCTTCACATATTCAAAAAGTGTCACATTAAGATTGCAAGAAGCAGTATGGGTATCAAGCAAATAATGTATCGGGCGAGAATTCCAATTTTTAACACATGTGGTGAGCAAATTAGAAACATCTAGTGATTGATTAGATGGTGCATATCCATAAAAAGAGTAAGTTAGTTACCACTTAGTTTTGGAATACAAATTAGAGGTGCATAATAAAAAAATTTAGAAACATGTTTCTCCGTATTGGCTATAATAATCTTTTTCCAAGTCATAAATCCAAAAATCTTATTCATCAGGGGAAGCATAAGCATGCTGTTGTACTAACACCGCGTAAAAAATTACGAGATCAAATAGATGAAGATTTATCTCATAAAAAATAAAACTTGAAAGCATGATAGAGAGAAAAACTCTTTCTAATTTTTATTAATTGGAAATACTATTTCTATCCTTATAGGTAAGATCCTCTTGAACTTTATCTAATAATTAAAAAACATAATTTTTACATTAAATTTGTCAACAATATATAATCTATTTTTGAAATTATCATTCATTTATTAAAAAAGACAATTAGTTAGTCTTTAATTTTATGATGTATACTTACATTTTACTCTATATAGAGCTTAGGAGTATATATATTAACAAACTAACCGCCTAACCTTAATTAGCAACCACTAACTAACTCTTAAGGGATATTGTATCTAATTTATAATAAAGTAATAGTATATCAATTGTTTCTATTATTAATGTCATTATTATCTTTGCTTAATTTGAAAAGTTATTCGATTCTTGAAGCAGATGGTGATTTCCCATGGCCCCAAGCTTGTGACAGTGAAATTAATTCAGATTGTTTAACATTGAGTCAGACTCATATGGTTACTCTCTTAAATTGAAGTGGATGATAGTGCGCAAATGAACTAGTGTCACAGTTTAACCAAGATTAATTAAGTAGTTTATTAGCTGAATTTGGTTCAAGTAGTAATGTTTTTTTTTTCATTAATTTCACCCTACCAGTAATGTGTATTTTTTCTTCCACATTTTGATCTGATTCTACGCCTGGTTTAATTTTTATTCCACTTCTAGCGAATGCATATATTTTATTTGTACTAGACTTTTTATTAATTGGGGCATTCTGAACAAGCTAATTTTGTTTGGCATCGAATCGATTATATAAGGAGTTTGGTTCTTAATTTAATGTGTGATGTGAACAGAGTCCATACACAATTTGTGAATGAAGACAGAGATAGAATCTGAGAGACAAAGAAGTGGAAGTAAACGGAGTTCGTGTCTTTATTGTCTTCGGAAACAGACAACTTCCCTTGATCTGATTGCCATGCATAACTGAAACATATACCCGTCACATTCTAAACGGTAACTTCTTTTCTACTTTTTTACCTTTTTGTTTCTCGATTCCATCTCTTTAATATTCTCTTCCCTTATTTCGCGGAAAGATATTATTAGACTCCAATTTTTTTAACTAAATATTAACATCTATTATAAATTACCAATTGTACTTACATAACCTTTATTAGTCTTTTGCAAGTTAACTAATGGAGATGCGTCAAAGTGTCAGATCTCCCATAAAGTAATGGTATTTTGGTTACGGTTATTTTTTTTAATTAATTTAAGAATAATAATAAATGAATAATTTATTAGTGGTGGATGGACTATATTTAATGTACATGTGAGTTTAGGTTGGAGTAAAAAATAAATGGGTATTTTCATATGATGTAGCATAGAACCCATTTAATAAACTTATATTGAGTTCACCATTGGAGATACTCTAAGACAATCGATACTTTAACATATATTAAAAAAATTATATAAATAAAAGAGAGACAATACTAATTTTACTAAATTATTTTTGTTAAGAATTAATACATTAACAAATAATATTAATTAGAGAATACAATTAAAAAGAAGTTCACTATAATTTGAAATTGCAATTATTTTAGGACAAATTTCTTTCTAAAAGTTAGTCAATTATTTTAGGTTATATAATTTTTTAAAAATATGTGATCATTATCTATTTAATTCAAAGTAGATCACAGTTTTTATGTTGATTTTTCAAAAGTGTAGTATTCTTCAAAATAGTGTCAAATTTCAAATTCAATATGTGTTGTTGGTTAAATTACGAATTTTAAATTCTTCAAATTTGAAGATATATGCACTTTAGTAGCATACTTTAGATATAAACTTATATTGCCCAAATTATTCCCATAGGAAATGATAGTTGCATAACCCTATATGTCGATCACCTCACAACTTTCACGGTATTGGAGCACCAAGCTGAATCATGCTATATTTTTTGTATAGCCAGTAATCGAATTTGATAATTTAAGGTTTAGAACACTCAGACACCTCATATCAATTACAACACTCATAATTTCATATTTTGTGGTTGAAATTTACTGCTGTATCGCACAGGTATCACACTAATTTTGAGACTTTTTTTTTTTTTAAATAGGTCAATTATTATAATATAGAGAAAGTAATAATTTTACGTAAATAGTCAAGTTTGAAGACCAGGGCATTATAACAAAAAAAAAGGTATAGAAAAAGAAATACTAGAAAACAGAGTAATTGAAAAATTGTGTTGAACGGGAATAGTTAGGAAAGCATGTTTACTTTCTTCATCAGAAGAGGGCCAGGACGACCCCACAAAACTTTTAGATGTCTCAGTTAAATTAAGAAAATGGACGTCCTTGTCCAATATCCACCTTCAGGGCCCTTTTGATTACTTATTAGATCAGACACACTTTAAAGACCACACCATTTTCTGACCTCTCTGACCATTGAGAATTTATGTTTCCCCCTGCACTTTTTCTATACTAATTCAACCATGCACGAGTCTACCTAGAACATGAATATCAATATAATTAAGTGCATTAAGTAATAAAAGACTAATTACCTCTATTTAAATAAACAATTTATTTAAGTGTGTATATATCATTAACAATTATCATACCTACGATTTAGAAAATAACCTATGTTCAAAAGATTAAAGATGCAAATATGTAGAAGAGAGAACATATATAATATTTATCATGAAGTTTGACTAAATGTGTAATAAATATAATTTCTTTCAATTAATTTCAACATTAGAGATCACAATATATAACTTGTATTTAAATAGATGTTATGTTTCAGATTAAATATTACTTATGAATGGTCGCACCTTGTAACATCTCAATTAACATTTGGATTAAATAAAAAAGCAATAACTCAACTGATCTGTCCACTTATCAATAATTATGAGTCATATTAAATAGATAGTTTTCATAAACTCTATAAAACAAAAGTCTTATAAATGCGGGATTTTGATGGGACTTTAAGAGATGATTTAATTTAGTACTAGCTTTTGACCATCCCTTGGGCAAAGAAAGTGAAGGGATGGTGGAATGGAAAGTCCTAGGATCTGGTGATGAAAGAAATGTGAAAATGGAAATGGTGTTAAGGCGTGGGGGAATATGTTTGGGTAGTGGCACGCGAACTTATCGCCACAAATCATGAGATACAATACAACTAGTAGTCTTTCTTTTATAAAAGCCTCTTTTCCACTTCCCAAAACCTTCAAAGAATTAATGAGATTAAATGAAATGTGTAAAAAAGAATGACATTTGGAAGAAGAAAAAAAAAAAGAGTAAACTAGTGAGTGGAGATGAAAAAAAAAAGAGAAAAGAAAGTGGTAATTAGCAAAACCCAAGGAGAGTGTCTCCCATAGCAGACTCAAAGCAGGGCCCTCTTTGGCGCCGGTGTCTCCGCGCGCTTTTGATTGTTTGTTATTTTGCTTATTTCTTGTGTCTCTGTTTTGTTATGTGTGTTGTCTTAATTTTAGTGAAAGATGACCAACTCTATACGTTTACAAATAGAAACTTCTTCCAACACTCAAATCCTTCACTGACATTCTGCACTATGTTCCCAATCTCTATATGCATCTTTCTCTTCCCACCACAACAAAACACATACTTTGACCAAATAATACTACTTCTTTTCTATAGTTACCTCATGTAACTACTTTTATTATTAATATATCTATACATTACCAAAACTACCATATCTGTATATATGGGAGGATAGGGAATTTGCCATATAAAACATTAATAATTTTAAAAAAATATAAGTGAATAGATATGATAATATATGTTGGTGTTAGACACTGACACATGTAAGATAACGTGCATATCTTAATTAGAGGTATTCAAGTTGTTACATAGAATTTGAATTAAGGATCCAAATGGATGTACAATTCGTTACTATATACTCGAACCAAGAAAATCATTCAAGAAATTAATATACATATATAACCATTTTTTTAAGTGAGATTAGTTACACAATAAATAGAAGAAAATGTCTATTTTAATTAACATGTTAGATATTTAAATATGCAAGTGGTTAATTGTTGTTAGTACTTTTGTATGTCTCCTTTCACTCCTTCAAAAAAGAGAAATAAGGGGTCCAACTGTATAAACAATTTCAATCAATCCAATAGAAATTTTCAGAAAACCATGATTTTGTTCATGTAACAAGGGCACATATAAGCCAACTAACTTATTCTCTATTACCAAAAGCATAATCAAATACTACAATGCAAGCATGATCTAAAAAAGGGTCCTAGTTAAAAACAACAATTATTAGTGCTAGAAAGAAAAGGTAGTACAATTAAAAGGAGTTGTTAGGAATGGGTTTCATTTATGTGTGTGTGTGTGTGAAGAATATTTCAGGTGCATGCGCAAAGACACACGATTTTGATTTTTATTGAGTACAGATTAAGCATGAGAAACCCTAAAGTAAGTATTGCATCATTCCACTCACCTTCTTCGCCTTCTCATCCCGAGGCAAAACCTACTAATATATACATTCTTTGCTTCTCCACTCTTTCTATCCTCACTTTCATTCTCTCATCTTATAACCTTCACTCCCCTTCTCCCTTTGTATTTCTCTAACATTTTATTTTGTTACACATATGTATGCCATTCATATCATCACACCAATTAACCATCCACCTTTATTTTGAAGCCATTAATATATGTTACATTACATATATATGTGGTCTTTTAATTAAGATCCTTTTGAACCTAGCTAGTTTATTAGTTACACTCTTTCTTTCGGTCTTAACACTCAATTTTCTAGAGAAATAAACTACGGTAATCTAGAATTCAACCAGAAGTAAAATAAAGTCTTATGAAATATTATTTCTTTCGAGATTTAATCTCTATTACTTTGATCAATTATTTCTTTACTCTCCATTTTACACGGAGAGTGTGTTTTGTTAATATGAGATTGAGTCAAATTATAAGTAAAATTATATCAAATATCATTAATGCTGAATGTTTTGAAAATAAAGAAGCTAGCTAGCCTCCACTTGAATGTGAGAATTAGTGTTAGTGTGATTGCAAACTACAATAATGTTGAAGTTGTATATAGCGACAAATTATAGCAAAGGCAAAACAAACCCATGCCTCTGTCTTTTTGTCTATTTCTCAGAATTTGATATCCCCGTGAATTAGTATGTGGAGAACCCACTTGATTTTGCTAGCAATATAAATCTATTTATATATGGGTTTTATGCTTTTTCCACTTTATTAGTTTTCATTTAGGCATGCTGCTAGCACATATATAGTTGCACCTGAATGCATTGATAGTGACTCCCATCAATTAATGCATAAATTTAATTTAATTGTATAATGTGTGGTTAGTATATAGTGATGTTCCTAAATACCAACCAACCTATAGCTTAATTCCATCACCACCACCCTCTTCTTCATCTCTCCACCATATTCATGCTTTACTTTGCTTAATAATTGTGATTAGGTGCATAATGGGTCCATATGGAATAATATATATTGTTTAATGTTGAAATGCCTTTTTCTTCCTTTTTGGTGGATAGTCAATTAGAGAGCTAGCTAGCAATGAAAACCACTTGAAATTTTCTTCATTTCAAACTTTGTCCCACTAATATGTAGTTTGAGCATGGTTCCATCTTGATCATATAAGTCATATATATCAATATGATTGATTAATAAGTGAATTTTGATATTTGATCATGTGTATCAAGTTTATCAACTTTTGATATATCATTCTTTAATGCTTTATATAGTTAACTTACTCTTTTTTTTTTTGGATAGTTAGGAGAACACCGGATGCAAAAAAAGCGATGTTGGTGAGGTTCAATCTGAAGACGGATTTACATGTAGAAGAAGTAAAATACGATCTCAGATTGAGCCGCGCCAATATCACTTTTATTATTGATCTTTACCTCTTTGTTGCTTTTCCAGCTCATATCCCAACTCATCATATTCTCTTATGATAATATTCTCAATATATTGATGGATCTTATCATTATCATGACTAACATTATTTCTTTGTTTGGTCCAATCTTTGAATTCAAACTAGCAAACTCGTGGAAGCTAAAGTGCAATAAAAATGTGTATATATGTCACTTTCTTTCTGATGGCACACAGGTTAGTATATGTACATTTATGATCTCTTTTCTCTTTAGGTTTTTGAGGTTTGATTTTGAATATGAATTGCAGAGCCAAATTATTGCATATATGTATGTGTATTCTCCCTTGTGATTTCTTTTCAGTTACACTAATTTCAATGTGATACGACATAAAGTATGGGAGAAAAGTTGAATGAGAGAAGTGAGATCATGTAGGTAGCCATGCATATATGTTTATTAATCTTACCTTCTTTATTCAATGTTGAAATTGTTAGTATTATCTTATATGAAGATTTGAGTAATCTCATTTTGTTTCACATTCTTTAAGTATTTGATTTGAATCATCTCATTTTTCATCACTTCATTTAGTATCTTATCACTTAATTGTTTATTTTTATTATTACGGTAGTCTTCTATATCTCATTTTATGTTGGTTATTTTTAGTATAATTAGAACTTTTTAAGATTATTTTTTCAATCATGGTAATTGGATATATGGTTCATGCTTTTCAGCCTAATATCCAAATGTGTATAATAATGTATTGGAAAAAGTTGACGTGCATTTTATTAATTTTTTCATTATTATCATATTTGGTGAGAGTTTTATGTTATATATTTAAACAGATTTTCAATAGAAGGAAGTAGTGTACTTAATACATGAAAATATACATAAATCTTCCATCTATATAAAGTTACTATTTAAAGAAAGGAGCACTGTTGTTGTTTGTTGAATGATCAACTTGTAAAGTGTTCAAGTCAAATGAACAAAATATTTGTTTTAATACAGCTAATTTCAGAAAATTCAATTTGAGAAAGAAAAGAATTGTTGGCTTTGTGTGAGGCTAATCAACGTTTGATGTGTCACGTGTGCACTGCAAAGATTTGGATATACTATTTTTTACCTCATTTTATAGCCCAATCAGTAAATAATTTGATTTTACAAGTCAACTAGTGGTAACAAACTGGTCATTCTCACGAATCACGATGATGAATGATTATTTGGGAGAATGTATATTGAGCTGTAGAATTCAGAGATTCTATGCAACCAAATAGACGACAAAAAAATAAAAGATCTGACCATACATTCTTTTATTTCTTCCCTATATTATATCTTCTGTTTAATTACTTTTAATTTTAAGAACATTTCAAATATATATATTTTTTTAAAATATTTTTAATTTCTATAAAATTAAATTAAATAAGCTTCTCATTTTATTAAAGATCGGCCAAATAGTCATTCTCATACTTAGTAGAAAACATGAGAGTGTGGATGGAAAAAATTATTTCAAAATTTTATTCTTTCCTTGTGTATATTTTCTTACCATTCATCATTTCCAGTTTTATTTTATTTTATCAAAAATAGCAAAAGCCTTTTTATCTTCATTCTTCGGTTTATATATTATTTTTTTTTAAAGAATTAACCATTATACTCTACATTTAAAAATATATATCAAAATATCTTGTTTTTTTACTATCTTTAGTAAGTCGTATTGTCCAATATGAGACATAATATATAATTTTTTATTCTAGGATGCATATCTGCAATACGACCATCTATAAACTTTAATTTTTATTTTTATTTTTATAAGAAGTCGCATCTCTGATATGCGATCATCTATAAACTTTAATTTTAATTTTTTAATAGATGATCGCGATCTCTTATTGCATAATAAAAAATTATGTGTGTTGTGTGAATTGAAAAAAAATATAAAAATTTCAAATTTTAGGAATATGACACTTAATTAGTGTTTATAAAGTGGATGTATGATGTTTGATTATTATTTGTTGGTATCGAAGATCAACTACAACAATAAAAATAATAATGATTTTGTTTTTTTTCCTCCACTACGTCACCTAATCTTAATTTTACTTCACTCTCTCAATTTTTGCTTATTATTTTTACTTAAAGAGAATAAAAAATCACTTGACTGTAATTTCAAACTTTATCTTTTCTCTTCTCAATACATTTCTAAGTTAGTATATTTTATGTCTCTTTTGTGATGTCTATCCATTCTCCACAATCACAAGCAACTGCAATCGAGTATACATTACTGCTGCATGCATCCACAAATTGGATTCTCTACGGTATAAAATTTTGACAGAAATGTGATTTAAAATCTTGCAGAAGTTAAATAAAACATCATGCATGTGTATTAATGATAACTGTCAGATGCAGTAGCTAGAAGGTATGCATTGTTCTGATTGTTACCAAAGGGGGTGAGGGAAAAGGATAGAACAAATAAGGAATACATGCTCTATGACCAATTAATATATATGGTCATTAACTGTTTCAGAAAAGCAAGCGGGGATACGATATCATATCTTACACTTTTTCCATTGTGTTTTTTTGCTGTGTTTGGTCTTACAACATCTAGGTTCTGTATTTGATGCTCAATTGTTAAACATTTTGTAGGCCAAGAAGATTATGTAAGATCAACAATTTCATTAATATATACAATGTGTTTCATATTCTACAATTTGTATGTATGCATCAACGATTACTCTTCATTTTACTCTGCATTTTAATCTGTAATACTATTTTTGTTGTGTAATAAAAAAAAAACTAAATATAAGATTGGTTTCTACAATTATATGTTTTTTTAGTTCATTTAAAATAATAGTTGTATTTAACTATTTCAAACCAATTAAAAAATATATTATTAAATGAAAGAGAGAGAAATTATCCTTATAAATTATTAGTTAATTCCAATTATTATTAGAAGAATAATAAATCAACAGCGATTCATATAATATTAATTAGATGATAAGAATTGATAGAAATAAATTATAGTTGTATTAAAAACCAAAAGCGATAGTTATTTTAAAATAATTTTTTCTTTCAAAATATGATAATTATATTAAAACAATTTTTTTTTCGAATGTGACAAGTATAATGTAATCCTATTTTTTTTCCCTCAAGGCTTGTAAGGAGGGCAGTACAGAGAAGTTTTTCAGTTCTCCTATAAGGCTACCAGTAGTGACAAGATAAAGTCAAATATTTTTTTGAATTAATTAGTTAATATTGAGACATGGATATTAGGTCGTGTTTTGGTCTTAAATCTTATGCCTACCTACTTCAAATTAAATACATCATCTTTGTTTAACTTATTTTTCTTATATTTGTGATTGTTTATATTTGAGATTAGAATAGTATTTTAGAAGTGTATTTTGAGACATATAATTTATCTAAAAGTATACTTTTTAAAAATCCACAAAAGAGAAGGGGTGTTTGTTTGAACGGGTCAATTAGTCCAATCCATGCCAAAACGGGTCATGTTGACTTTTTTGAAAAAAAAATTGAATAATTATAGAAAGGTTAAAAGTATGCAATATTTTTTCATTTGTATTAAAAAATGAATGGTGTGATAGGAAAGATTATAGCACGATTGATACTAGAAGTAGCATAAGAATTTCCATTAGTGAGCAGATTCTATGACAAGAAACTTTGCAGCTAAGCTATCATTTATATGAAATGAAAACCAATAAGTTAAAGCAAATTCGGGTTCTTTTTTGCCCCATTTAAATTGTCACAGAAGCTTGATTTTAACATAGGCAGACCACATATAATTATTCTCTGCGTAAAGATATTTATATATATATGCTCTCTTGTTGGCATCAAGCATATATGCTGATTCGGACGGCTTTTTCTGAACATTGACAGGTTATGTTAAGCTATTTTTGTATCATCTATTTTATTTTAGTTTTTTTAAAAAATTTAGATGAGTAGAATTTGGATAAATTCCAAGAAAAAATTATCAACAATCTTGTTTGCTGTAAAACATCACTTTGACATGCAATAAATTTAAATTTATATGATGACAAAAATTGAATTTAATAGAATTAATTTTAGTTAACATATCGTAATTTGTCTTTGAATAATTTATGATATTTTTTTTATCAATTCATCTATTTAGACCAAATTTGTTTTTTAGTATGCAAAATTACCAAAGAAATAGTTGGAAGATATCTATCATATTACAATATATATAATTCAGAATCAATTTTAAGCCGTAGTAGAAACTACAAGTACATTTGACCAAAAAAAAAGGAAACTACAAGTACAAGTACAAATAGGAGCTTCAACTTAGAATCGATTTTGATACTCTAATCAATTTTTTTATGTAAGAAGCTAAACATGTTTACATCCAGTCAAAGCATGTTTGACCATCAGAAAAGCACTTAACCAAACATGGCCTAGCCTTTCATATACATACAAGACTTCTCAATTACATCATTAGCAAATGGCAAGTTTCTATCCATAATGATTAATGGTTAGCTCTTTAATAAAAAAAGCCCAAAGAAATAATCAATACATCATTACTCTTCCATCATTGCCTCACAGATTTTAATTAAACACCAAAAAAACTTATGCAAGCTTGAAATATCTATCTCCACACATAAAAAAACAACAACAAACAAAGGAGGCATTTCAACCTTAGTTCCAATAATGATTAAGCATTTCAAACATCATCGATGGTGCTTTCCGGTATTCAAAGGAGACGCTGAAGACCTCATGCTCTTGGATTGTGTATAACTGATATGTGGAGTTCCATCCGGTTTCTTCTTTCTCCTCCCTTGTTGAGATAAACGAGAGTGATACGACAAGATTGCGAAATCGTTAAGATCCTGCAATGGAGTTAGAGCCTTCACAACTTCGTCCATGTTAGGACGACATTTAGGGTCTCGGCTGAGGCAACTATAAGCTAACTGAGAAATTTTCTGCACTGCTTTTAAAGAATAGTTTAGTTCAAGGCGAGGATCAACGAGTTGGTAAAGTTTTCGCTTGTCAGCTAAATAAGGTCTAGCCCATGAAACAAGATTTTGTTCCCCGCTCGGGCGCTTCTTGTCCATTGATCTTCTTCCTGTTAAAATCTCAAGTAACACAACTCCAAAGCTATAAACATCGCTCTTAGATGTCAAGTGTCCTGGTGAAAAAAAAAACAAACAGAAAATTACATAATAGAAAAGTATGAAAATATCATCGGTTATGTTGGATGCTAAAGAGTTTTCTTGTTTGTCAAGCTACTTACTGCTACATTTTTACCTGTCATGACATATTCTGGAGCAGCATAACCATAAGTTCCAACGACTCGAGTGGAAACATGTGTTTTGTCTCCTTGAGGCCCTGCTTTCGCTAGACCGAAATCTGAAAGCTTCGCATTATACTCCTATAAAACAATATACATTAATAATTAATCAAAGAGAAAGCTTCCTTCCTAAGGCATGCTATTGCTTATAGCGTTATAGCGCATACCGTGTCGAGCAAGATGTTTGATGTTTTGAAATCTCTGTAAATGACTGGTTCTGGACCATTATGGAGGAAAGCCAATCCTTTAGCAGCACCAAGCGCAATCTTCACCCTATTGGACCATGGAAGAGGTACAGTTCCTTCAATTACGAATTCAACAAGCCATCGTTAATTGCTCCAACGAATAATTCCAATAACAAGGGGAAAAGATGATACAAAATATATTCTGATCAAGACAGAATTATACAAACCAAATCACTTTGTAACAATTCATTGGTTTTGGTTTATTCTTTGAACAAGAGGAAAAGATTTGTACTAGAAACCTTTGTAACATAAAACGGACATTCCATATAATTCCTATAACACAAGTTAAGGAAGAAACTCACTTCTGAAAAGATGATTTTCTAGACTTCCGCGAGTCATAAACTCGTAAACAAGAAGCCGTTGATCATCTTCAATGCAGTAACCGATAAGTTTAACAAGGTTAGGATGGTGAAGCTGTCCAAGAAAATCAACTTCAGCCTGCAATAGCCAAAATGCAATGTTACATTCTAATCTCCAACATGTCCTACACAATTTTTTTTATAATATCAATCTACTAACCCAAAGCCATAGATTTTACTAACCACCCATTCTCTATGGCCTTGAAGACCATCTGGCTTCAAGCTTTTGACAGCAACAGTAACTCCTGAACCGGGTTTCGCCGGCGCAGTTCCATCTTCCTCAATCCATCCTTTGAAAACATAACCAAAACCACCTTCCCCGAGAATGCTATCAGGTCTGAAATTTCCAGTTGCAGATTTCAGCTCTTGAAATGTGAATTGAAGGAGCTGACAAGGAGGCTTATTTTCCTGAGGTGGGGGATCAGCATTATCAGAAGACAGTCTAGCTTCATTGGGAGGATACAGTTCTCGATTGCTGGCGTTCAGGTATCTCGTCTCGGTCGCTGCATCAATCAATCAATATTAAGAATCCGAATGCTTCCATCTTAAAAAATTCAACTTTTTGTTTAACAAATATATATGATAATTGCATTTAGCTTTAGTTTTGGATCTGTGTTAAAACAACAACTCTGATTACGGAAAAAAAACACAAACAATGAATACACAATATTTGATTATGTAAATTTTAAGTTTAGGATTTTCAGTGTACAAATTTAAATATTGCAGTCTAGTTTACAACATTACTCACTCGAGCTCGTGCAACTTGCCCACTTATCACTAACTATAAGCCCCACCCAACAATCTCATAACTTTTTTTTGAAGAAAAAGCACAATTTCAAATTTTCAACTACTTTAAAGTAAAAGAAAGATGATAACCAAGTAAATCTAGAAATTCCAAAGACTTGGAAAAAAACAGAAATTTTTTATGTTTCCACAGTCCCTACTTGAATGATAAATTAAAATCCTTGTAAATTTTACAAGAGGGAATAGTTTCCACGATGTGACCTATACTCCTTCAAAAGGATTATGCAGCTTTAGGTATGCTTTCTGCTTTCTCCTTCAAAAGAAAGCTTAAAAAGATAATCTTTTTAACAGCCCACATCATAATTAAACTCCAAAAAAACATTATTTCCACACACATACACATAAAAGAAAGCTTCCCATGAAGAAAATGAAATTTACATAGTGGAATTGGAAAGAGTGAAGTAGTGGTAAGAAGAAGGAGGGAAAAACCTGCATCATGAACAAGACTAGTACGAGGGATAGTATTGGGAGAGTGTTTAGAAGCAGAGGGTTTGCAAACACCACGTTTAAGGACAGACCAACAGCCACACTTGTTGTCCATGTCTCTCTCTCTCTCTCTCTGTTGTTGGTTTGGTTGTTCAGAAGTTTGTTGTGATAGGTTCATTACATGGAATCATGGTGTTGGTGGAGAGAGAGAGAGAGAGAGAGAGAAGAGAGAGTGGTTGTGGTGGTGTAGGGGATTGCAGGGTGGAGATGAGGCATCATGATCAACATCATCGCAGTGTGTACAAAAAGAACTTTTTTGCCACCACCTTTTTTGTGTGTGGGGATGGAAATGGGACACACTCTCTTTCTTTTTCAACCTCCTTCTTTTCTCCAATTTACCAAAAACATACTCAAACTTGCCTCTCCTTGCCTCATCAACTTTTACAAATGAAAAATAATAGATTTAATCAAACTATTCTTATTAAAAATGGTGTAGGTAATAATAATTAAATAGATAATACAATTAAAAAGGTTTATGTGATTTGCTCTCGGGTCACTAGATAATTATTAATACTATCTCTCATACTTATTTTGATTGTAAGTCTCATATATAAACTAAAACTCTTAATATATCTAGAATCGATCCAACAAATTTAAAAGTTTAAGACGAATTTACAAAAGAGCCTTTTTTTTAAATAAAAAAACAATAAAAAGTATTAAGAATTTTACGTAAATAAATAAAAAATTTATTTGTTACACATATATGTTAAAAATGAGATTAAATATGAATAACATTTATAATTTTTAAAACATATAAGAGAATTATTTTTAATTGTCTGCATGAACTATTTTAATGTATATTC
>JBBPBT010000347.1:789027-800026 GCA_037974875.1 Cicer bijugum | reverse complement strand
AAAACTAATCTTATTGATTAGTATATTGTGACCTACAAAATATAGCATGCCTTAATCAGATAAATTTGATATAATTATTTTTCCATTTCAAAGATGAAATTAAAACAATTTTTACAAACATAAAAAATTATTATATTGTATTTTAAAAATCATAAATATCGTTCACGTTAATGTAACGAATAAATCATTCATTTATTTTTTTAAAGACTTTTAATTTCTTGTGTTTTTCTAAAAAGTCAAAATAAATTAAAAATGAGGAATTCAAAGAAGTGTCAAGAAACCAGGGATAAATATAAATATAAGAGAAGTATTGCCTTTATGGTTAATATACAAACCACCAAAATACACGTGACACATCTTTAAGAATCAGAAAACCATCGATTCTAACATATTACAGGAATACTCCATCAATGATTTAACTCAAAAACAAACCTTTTTGAACTTAGATTTTAGCTACCGCAAATAATTAACCTTGATCTTGTCCTCCGATGGGATACATTACTGTACCTTGATTTTTTACAAGATCATTATGCACCTTCCACATGCATCTAATACACGCTAGGTAAATAATGTGTAATCATTGCACCCTTTCTTAGACCAAGAGAACAATCCTTGAAATTATTTGTGAAAATGAGATTATGCAAAATTGGGTAGTAAACTTTGGACCAAATTCAATAAAAAATATTATATTTGAAAAACAAATGTTGCAGCGAGTTCATTTTTGTTGCATCCTACGCATAAGGAACCTTTCTTTACTAGAAAGTTTCCCCTCATCAACTTATCTTTCATGGATAATTTAATATTTATTAATTTCCACATAAATAAAGATATTTAATTTGAAGGGTTAATATATTCTAGAAGTGGATCCAACTCTATATCTAAATCATTTGAAAGTTGTTTGTTTACAACATTGACCGAATAAATATTCTCTTGATCGAGATGTCAAATCAACCTGTCTGATACATTTTTCTATACAATCAATATTGCTAACAAAGAAATATATTACAACAACAAATTTTCCTCTCAAGCAAATAAAATTCTCTTCAACCTCCAAGCCCTAAACATATTCACCACTGAATAATTTTTGTCAACAAACAACTTATGAAATGACTCACAGAAGGCACTTTCTAAACCCAATTATCATGCCAAAATGAAGTATCTTTATCATGCCCCACCACATGAACCAAAATTTTACTAAACAAAGTATCTCTCTCACCCTTTAACTCGACACAAACAAGACACAAGTTCTTCCACAACCTTGCACTACACCAAAAGAACCCACCACACAAAACCCCCCAAACATTACTAGACGTCAATTTCATTTATCTAATAGCGCATAGTTATAATCTTCCACTCTATGCACATCCAACCAACCTTTCTCTCAAGGTAGACACATCTTCTCTCACTTTATCCAATAGATTTTCATAGCCTTGGGAGAAAGAGACAATCACCCATAGACAAATTATGAATCTTTCAACATGACAATCTCTTTCGAATTCTTTCAATTAATGAATTCCAAAACGACAATCTTAGATGATTACTCTGATAAAGAATGTCTCGACTAACCAACTCTGCAATTTAACAAAACTAAGAACTACGCCAACCAAGATTGACTAATATTCACCTTATTAGTTGAAAATAAACTTTGATGTTGGATACAAATTCGAACAACTGCATAATTAGCCTTAATGAAACAAACATTTGAGCATTTTTTCTTCCGCAAAGACTAAAGTATCACCTGCGTTTTATAGATGCAATATTTTAAAATCAGAATCATAACTCAACTGATATCCTATCATCAACCTTGTGTTAACGAACACACATAATATCGAATTTAATTCTTCAACTATTAATAATAATAAAAAAAAAAGAGATTTCCCTTGACACAAACTTTGACCAAAGTTGAATTTAGATATACACTTTTATTAACCCAAAATTACAAAATATATTCTATAATTTATTTCCTCTATTTATTTAGAAAATTAATTTTTTTTCCATAATTTATATCCTTTGAATCATAAATCTTTTTAAAATCAATATTAAAAAAATAAAGGTGTTATCCTATTGATTTAAAAATAATTTCATTTAAAGGTGGTATTTAGCTTCAAATCTATTAGATGGACCGATATAAAAACTTTTTATTGCGGTGTTGATAATTTAAATCCATACAAATTTAAATATATAATTGTGATGACAAATTGTACTGTTAAATTCTCGTGGTGTGTTTGACATTTGGCAATAATAGTGAGAAGATTGAGGTTAAAGTAAGAAGGAAAAAAGATTGATTCGATGGTATGAATATATAATATCCGTACCACCACATATCATTAGATACCGCTGCTGCTCGTGCACCTGACTTGTCAAGCATACAAAATTGACAGTGTTGAGTCATAATATTTTTCATTCATAAAAAAAAAAAAAGTGATGGGCCATGTCACCACCTATTGCTGATTTGGAGTGTAGCTTGCGTGGGACCAAATTTCCATTTCAATTATTTATCGCTATAATTATCATGGCGGTAGAAAGTAGAAACTATGATAATAAAGTGGATGTTGTTAGATTTATTATTTAATTAAATTAAATTTAATTCCCTATCCAATTTCCTTACTTTTGTCTGTGATTTTCCCCAGCGCTGGCATTTGTCCTCCTTTGGTTCAGTGTGTTTCTGTGCACTCTGCACTCTCTGCTGCCACACGCTTGGGAGTGGAACCACTCTTCACAGATTGATTCATTTTTACTACTAGCCTAGTACAAAACTTCATGCGCTCACTCCTTTGCACTTTGGCCGTATTAGGCCCAGTTTGTTTTGCTTTTTTTCTTTTTCCTTTTTTCTCATTCACTATTTGCCAAGTCATTTTCACAATACTTCCCACCTCCCTTTATTTTTCATTTTAAATCAATAATGCCTTTAAATAAGTTTAACAAATCAAATATTCATTTTCATTGCCTTCTCCACCTCTTCGTAAAAGTTAGTTCCGCATTTTATTATTGTCACTATTTATTCTAACATTGAGACTAAACTCAATGTAACGAAAATAACAAGAATTAGAAATATTACACTATATAGGATTAAGAAATAATTTTTGAATTCAAGAAGTTAGTTAATTTCATCGTGTACGAAAAAACCTAATTCTTTACAATATTATTATAAATAATTTTAATTTGATAAAATATTAATAAAATATATATTTAAAATTTGATTTAATATAAATCTACTGTAGCAGTTAGAATAATAATAAAATAAAAGTGGAAAATAACTTTTTTTTTTTTTATAAATAGTGTGTTGTACTCTAAATATAAGTTAGAGTTTGAGTGTGAAGCGTACTGTAGAATGAATTGTGTATTATAATTGTCTTGTAATATTTTTTTCTATAAAATGAATTATGTAAGATTTTACGAGAGTAACTAGATATGACTCCTATGCTGATTTTAATCATGTTTTCTTTCGATACAAGGAAGTAATATGAAACCTTTGAGAGGGAAGTACAACTTCAAACAAGTAGTTTACTTTAGAGATTGATCTAATGGAAATTGGTCTAGACCTCACTATGTCAAAAATGACATTTTATAGCGCGTCTTTTATAGCACTTATTAAATACAAGCGCTGTTATATGATATTTTAAAAATAACGGAGGATACAACAACGTTTTTTTGACAAGCGCTGTAAAAAAAACGCTGTAAAAGACTTACGCTTTCATATAATTAAAGGACCTATTAGAGCGCTTTTTGGAAAAGCGTTGTAAAAAGATTTAAAAAAAATAAGAAGGTCTTTTACAACGCTTTTTTGACAAGCGCTGTAAAAAAAACATTGTAAAAGACTTGCGCTTTCACATAATTAAAGGACCTATTAGAACGCTTTTTGGAAAAGCGCTGTAAAAAACTTTTTAAAAAAAATAAGGTCTTTTACAGCGCTTTTTTGACAAGCGTTGTAAAAAAAGTGTTGTAAAAGACTTGCGATTTCACATAATTAAAGGACATATTAGAACGCTTTATGGAAAAGCGTTGTAAAAGGCTTTTAAAAAAAAATAAGGTCTTTTACAGCGCTTTTTTGACAAGCGCTGTAAAAAACGTACGCTTTCACATAATTAAAGGACCTATTAAAGCGTTTTTTAGAAAAGCGTTGTAAAAAAGCGCTGTAATAGAATTTTATATATAATAGTAAATCGCTTCGGTTTCCTCTTTATTACATAAACTTCACTACGTTTTAGTGTCCTTCTCCTCTTCATTATCCTTCTCATTGCGAACCCTACTGTCCCTACGAACAATATTGTTAGTCATCTCCATTGCAAATCATGTCCATATTTGTTACTATCCCTACGAACATTATTATGTACTCTTCTCATTGCGAACCTTACTCTGTTCTACGAACCGTTCGTATTTCTGCGCATTCTCACCATTCCTTCTTAAGCAAAACCATAACTCTATGAACCCTACATATTTTTTCGCACTCTTCAGGTATTGTATTCATTTATTTCTTACATATATATATATATATATATATATATAATGTGTTTGTTAATGGTAATAATCACATTTATTTGATAGTGCTTTACAAGTTTTCCGAGCTCAAATGGGCGCTACAGTGTCAAAGCAAAAATCAAATAAATCACATGGATTCCAATAAAGGTTTGAAATATATGCCTTTAAAATTTCATTAACAAAATCAATGCACAAATATTTATTGACTTATATGTTTTATTTTATAGTGCTCTCGTCAAACTAACAACATGGACTGCGGATACTATATATTGCGATTTATAAAGGAGATTGTTGATATAATCCCAGAAAGAAATCTAATTGAAATAAAGGAGCTATTACAGTGTTTTTTTTAAAAAGTGTTGTAAAACTAATACAACAAGCAGCGCGTTTTTAGAAGATATTTACAGCGTTTTTTTTTTAATTTTAAAGAGCGTTGTTGTATCTTTTTACAGTGCTGAATACTACAGCGCTTAATTTTTTGAAAAAGCGTTGTAAATGACTTAAAAAAAGTGCTATAAATTGTCATTTTTGGCGTAGTGCCCATTCCATAGCAAAAATATTTTTATCAAATATATATACAAGAGGTTAGCTATATATGAGACTAGAGTGGATAGATGCGAGAGATTCACACTTGATATATATATAGAGAGGGAGAGAGAGAGGAGAGATAGTTAGGTTTAAGTGGGAGTGATTAGTCATACGTTGACTTTGAATAGATTAAATGTTGAATATATATGAGAATTGACCCTTATACCTAATGGCTTAAAATTTTGGATGAAAGTGTGGGGTCAAAGTCTCTTATAGACCTATAACATTTGGTTCAATGTTGCTCTTGTTCCTCTGAACTCGCCAACATGTTGTATTTGCATACGCTATGAAGCTCAAGTTCGAGTTTGTGTGAGAAGTGAAAAGTGATGTAGAATGAATTGTGTACCTTAATTGACGTGTGACATCTACTTTTATGGAAGTAATTATGTAAGATCTTAGTCTCTTAGAAGAACTGATGACACTATCCTATTGTGACTCTCGTGTTGTTGTTAATAATGTTTTCATCTTATACAAATATGTAATATGAAACCATTGAGAGGGAGCAATCAACTTCAAAAAGGTCTAACATATTTCGTAACAAAAATATTTTCATTAAATATATATGCACACAATGTCTCTCTTAACTATAAGCATAAATACACCAACTAATTTGAACGTTGAAATGATAATTATACAAGTAAAATATATTTTTAAAGACTAGGAGTGTCATGGTCATCTCAAATTTTTTTATAGATAGATATACACGTTAATAACCCATGTTTTTTTGTATTTCATTTTATTTTATTTTATTTTATCAAAACTATTCTAACAAAGCACTTGAATTGATTACATGAATGTAGGATTCAAACTAAAACTATCACCACACCTACAAATTGTTTCATGGCATTTTATTCTATCTATTATAATGAATGACTGAAGTCTGTTATTTCATGACAATTGATTCTCATTTGACAAAAATCTTCCAAAATTTCACAGTAAATTTTATTTTACTTTTAAAAAAATAATTTGATGGAAAAAAAACATTCCTTTTTCCCTCCAAAATATAAGAACTCTACTTTCATTTCTGACCGCGATAGATTTAAAGTTATGTGATTCTGAGCATATCTGAGTTTGCCACATCTTGATCTATACATGCGGCATCACTGCAGAATTAAATGAAGCATTTATATATTTTATAGAATATGGACCCCATTAGCATGCTAAAGAAAATAACATTGTACAACTCAATGACGAAGGAGAATTAGAGGAATAGTATAACAATAGGGACATTGCATACACATTGTACCCCTAATGAATCATTTCTCTGGCCCCTGATCCCTGAACTATAACATCAACAATTCAAAAATAAAATAATCATTATATGAGCATCTTTATTTATAATCCAATATGCCAAGAAAGTTCAAACATTAGTAGATTATAGTATTGCTGTAGCAATTGGGCCTCACTAATTGTCTTCTCTGTTGATAACATTTTCTGCAGTACCAAATATGGTGAACAATATTGAATAGACCTTACATCCCTCAAGGCTGTCTCTGCTTTTCACATGTGCTTGCAACCCATGTTGTCATCATCATTTTTAATATTAATTAATATAATGGCCTAGTAATAATAATAACTTAACAAATCACATGCAATAACAGAGCTAAAGCAGGACAAATTAAAGAAACAATATTGAATAGACCTTATGTATTCTTCTGGACCATACTAAGGCCCATCTAGGTTGAACTCCACTAATAAGGTTAATCACTGTATGAAAATTCTATTAACAGAGACATGTCTCTCACATCTTGCTACTGAGTACGGTTTGATCAAGATCAGACGATGTCAAATATTTTGAATCACTTTATTATAAAAGGATTTTGTCTTTGGAAGAGATGAATCATTCATTTTTACGTCATAATCATCTCAATTTTTCACTTAAGTGTCTAAGTGTTTGCAAGTACAACACTCTTGTATAACTATTGAAATTTACCATAAATTGTATTTACCTGAAACAAATAATTTAACTATATATGTAGAAAAACGAATCTAAAAAACTTAGCTAGCATTGGTGAGAGAATGACCCGTGGGAGGCTGCCACTGCCACTGCCACTGCAAATAAGGTCATTCAAATTTCAATAGCTAGCTTAGCTTGTCCCCAATACTCTTATCACCCTCTCGTGGCAACCCTAAAAGTCTAAGAACTCTTCCTACCTTTAACCTGATAAATATCAATTTCAGAATTTGGTTCCATGCAGATGAGCTATAGGACAAACTTCACCTGACTGTTGAGTGTAAACATGTCCCCACTAAGGTTAAGTTGCTACTTCAAATTGTATATTCACTGTCCAAAACTTCAATTATTTTTTCCCAATACATAAACCAGCCTTTTCCTTTTGTTCCCCTCTCTTTGATATGATGTTGTTGGCATCTACTTAACACTCACGCTTTAAATTGAAGGCCTATAATGTTTTTAATATATGGCATTATCTTACTCTAACATATGTCGTTATAATTAACGGTTTTATTTTTTCTAAAATATTCTTAATGTTTAGGTGTTGGTGTTAGTATTGTGTTCGGAGGTGTTAGGTTCTATTGTTAGTTTTTTTATAGGCATGCATAATTGAGTCTATGGCAAGCTCCAAACAGAGCAGACAAACCCTTATCATGATGATGGAGGCATTGAGTGTCTTGCATGCTTTTCCAAGTTTATAGATTGCACATTCTTAGTTACAACTCCCTAGCTAGTGAGAGTTTACAATTCATAGACCATATATATCAACTACGGAAAAATCACGAGCAAAGTACTACACCATGAAGCTACAGTTTTTTTTTCCTTCTTTTCTTTAACAATGTTGTTGGTGAGAAATATCAACCTATGTCATCAATGACTAATCACTTCTTTAAAACTTGACTGGACATTTTTAGAAGGACTCTTTTATGAAACATACTTCTTTGCATTTATGAAAAAAATTTAAAGTGTATGTGGATGAAAAAAAATTCCACTTGAAGGGAGCATATTTATGTGAATAGATGGACCCACACTTGAAGTAGAGATTCTCGGTGTCAATGGTGAGTTAAGTTTTACACTCATTTTAAAAGTGAATAATATATAATTGAAATAATTTATTTATTTATTTATTGTCTTTAAGTTTTTTAATAAAAATGTGATGTTCAATTTATCTATGTAGTTGCTTTAATTCAATGTGATGATATCATCAGTCTCTATTCACGACCTAACTGATCTAATATAAGAGTTTGGATTCGACATAGTGGGTAGCGTGAATGGATCCTTGTGTATTGGAGCTGTATAGTTAGGAGACATGTTATGTTGGTTGTATGAAACGTAGTTGATTTCCTACAAATCAACAATAAAAGCAATTAGAAGTGATATATTGATAATATGATAGAAAAAAAATAGAAAAATGAGATATTAAATGAATTAAAGGTGTTTAAATATATGACTTGTGTTGCTTTCTTTATGCTAAACTAGTTTTGAAACCTAAAATAACCAAGAAAAAAAATATTAAAGACGAAGAATTAATACACAGGGCTGAGTGGTATACGTGGTGGTGGCCTTAAAAAAAAAACTGATTGTCTGCACCACTCAATGATGTCAAAGTGTATCCACCACCACCTCGTGAAACCCATTATGATCATCCACTAAAAGTGATATATCATACAGAAAACATTAAAGCCGTGTTTTGGGGAGAAAGCTTAATATATAACACAAATGTTCAATGGTATGCATGATGAGGCGTCACAAATTATAGTTCAAGAACACACATTTGCATGTGTGGTAGGGTATTGGATTAAGAAACTGACACCTAACAAGGAACATTGGTTAATTATTAATAAACATTATAACCACGACGAGATTGGAAATGGAAAGATGCATATTATGTGAGAATCAAGAAGTGAAAGATGGGACTTTGAAAATTTGTCAACTAGCTAGTGGCTTGGATTATTCTTAAATGGACGCTTCTAATTATATTAATATTTTTTTCGAATTTACCTATGTGCGTGTGTTTGTGCTCTTTCCTTTTCCCATAGTATTTTTATTTTAGCCTTCAGTGGTAAACTCTGTGATCATCCCAAGTTTGCACACCAAATTGCCGGAACAAGAACAAATTATATAGTTAAATATTATGGTTAATTAGGTTATGCCCACTTTTTGATGAATATAATAAATCAATCATAGTCACACTCGTACATGTATAAATATTAAAATAAAATTAATCTAAAATGGTTAATCAATTTCACTTAACGATGAATTAGAAAAACACGAGTTTGAATTTTAGTTGAAATAATTTTTTGATAGATTTTAGGATAAATACTAAGGGTGTTTAAAAAAACTAAAAACTGAATCAAACTGTCGAACCGAACCGAATTGAATTGGTTTTGAACTGAACTGATTTAAGAATCGAACTGTTTTTAAACTGATTTTTTAAAACTAGAACTGAACCGAACCGGTTTTTATTTCAAAAAATTTGAACCGAATTTTTTTTAGAAGTAATTAGGGGTAATTATGTAAATTTTGGCCTATATGAACAAAAAAATTAAGTTAAAACAGTTTGGTTCGGTTCAAAATAATAAACCGGTTCACCATTTTTATAAATCGGTTCAGTTCGGTTCGGTTATTTGAACTTAAAACCGGTTCAGTTTGGTTTTTCCAAATTGAAAATCAGTTCGGTTCAATTTTTAAACGGTTCTAGTTCAAAACTGAACTTTTTCCACATCAGTTAACGTTTTAGTCCTTTATTTTTTTTTCCTTCCCGATTTAGTCCTTTATTTTAATTTTAAGTGACAATTTAATGTTTTATGTTTTAAAATATTAACAATGTTATCATTTTTCTACAAAAATTAAAAAATTCATCAAAATTTTCAAACAAAACTCATAAATTTAATTATATTCTTTAATATAAAATAAATTTTATCAAATTTGTAGCTCTAATATTCAATTAAACTCATATTTGTCATTCTTTATTTGATGTTGTTATAGATGAAAATATGAGTTTACTTAAAGATTTAAGTTATGAATTTGATGAAATTGCATTATATTGAGGATGATAATTAATTTTATGGATTTTATTTGAAATTTTTTATGAATTTTTTGAAATTTTGTAAAAAATAAGGATAACATAGTTGACATTTTAAAATATAAAAGATCAAATTATCACTTAAAATTAAAATAAAGGATTAAATCGAAAATAAAAAAAATAAAAAAAATAAAAAAGTAAAACGTTAACTGAAATTAAGTTACTAGACTATATGTGGTATTTAACCTAAATTTTATCTACCTCCCAATCTAACTTTGAATTTCGTCTATTTGAGAACTAAATGATTAAAAAAAATTCTACTAAATTAATTCACCATTGCATTGTAATTATGCAAGCGTTATAAACGCTTATCATGGCAACCAAAGAGAAAACTTTTGATTTCAAGTAATAATTTTTGGATGAGTTAACTTCAAGTAATTATGATTCATATATAAGTTGTTGTAGGTTTTGTAGCTATTAATGCCATCACTAATAAGATAATTATATACTTAATTTAAGTTGACTTGAAATGAAATATATTAAAAAATAGAGTCATATATAGATATCATTTGTCTCGCTCATATTATGAGTAATCTAAGGAGAGAATATCACCTTCTATCTGTCTCTCATAAAGATCACAATAAATAGGGAGGGTCACTTGTCTTTATATTTGCTATTAGAAAAATCATCTATACTCAAACTCGAATTTGCATAAGTATCAATTTAAATTTCTATACATGTATTCTTTGGATACCTAAGTATCTTTATTTATATTCGTTATCTGCATTATAAATAAAATAAATTATTATGTCGCAAAATATTTTATCATTTTAATATAAATAAGAAATATTTTAAATCTCTTTAATATTAAATCATGTATATGATAAATTAAAGTAATTAAATGACCCAATACTATATAATTTTGGTATTCATCCAAAACTATATAATTGAAT
>JBBPBT010000347.1:772616-785116 GCA_037974875.1 Cicer bijugum | reverse complement strand
AAAATGATCCATATATTTTTTTTTTGAAATTTGCAAATCGATCCCTAAATGTTTAAAAAATTTGCTCATTTGTTCATATAATTTTTCAAATTGGTCTTTATAATTTTTCAAAATTTGCATTTAATTTGGTCCTTATATTTATATATATATTTAAAAATTGTGCTAATGGTCCCTCAACTCTTCCAAAAATTTAATTTTGCCCAATTTTTTAAACTAATCATCTTGTACCAATTTTCTTTGATATTTATAGTGTTGCCCCAAAAATTTCAAAATTTATAAAAGTAACCTAATTTTTTAAGAACTAATTAAACTATTCTTTAAAAGACATGAAGAAAATTCAATTAAAGTATTTGAATTGCTTACAATTTAAATTTTCTACAATTTTTACTTACTTTATCTAACACAAATACAAAGGCAAATTTGCTGATATTAAATTAATTAAAATTACTTTCCCACCAATAGAGAGTTGAAAATCCCCCCAACTTGTTAATCTTCTCCTCGCACTCGTCCCTGAGAATTTGGATGCTCTTATTTTTATAAATTATATAATAATAATAATAATAATAATAATAATAATAATAAATTGTATTATGTTTAATGTAATATTATTCAAGTCATAATATTTTTCTGATACATATTACCCAATTCATCTTAGATCTTATAAATAAGATAATAATAATAATAATAATAATAATAATAATAATAAATTTTATTATGTTTGAAACGATCAACATATTGTTATATGATATAATCCTATTTAGCCATCATCTCAACAAAACGAGGTTCTTTTGAGATGAAATGAGATCCTATTAATGATAATGGAGTTTATTTAAATGAGAGGAGGGACATATAATTGTTAATAAATGAGATTTTAATGGAAAATAATCTGATTTTTTGTTTTACTTCACAAACTTGAGAGGCACAAGAGTAATAAGAGTAAGAGAAATGATAAATACAAAATCTTTTTTTGTTTTTTAGGGTTCTAATTATAATACAACTATAGAAAAGACTCATAGTTTTTTATACATATTAAACTATAAAGATCCAACAATTTATAAATTTATAATTTTAAAATTAAACTTTAAAAAGAAAAAACACTACACCACTCAAATTTTGATATTTTTTACAAAATACTTTTTTATACTACATATTTTTACTATATAATATTTGTATACTATAAAATATATATATATATATATGCAATTGCACACTTTTTTTTATCTTACAAAATATGATAAATTGTACTGTAATTAAGTAATATTGTGAGATTCTAAATTAAAACTTATAATAAAACATTTAATTTAACAATATGTCAATTGAATTATGGTTTAAATACTTAGAATCGCACAATTTAATTTAAATATGCTCAAGGTATGGGAGTTTCTCAAAAGGAATACATCCTAAGCCACAATTTAGAAAGAGAGTTACAATTTTTATTTATTTGTTGATTAAAAAAAATTACAATTTAGGCAGAAAGCGGTTGATTTCACAAGAAATGTAACTCTACATTTACCTTGAACAACTTACTCTTAGAAACATATCACTTTCAAATCCAGCACCAACTCATAAATGCCCGCAAATTGTCCCAACATACATATCCAAATAATTATGTAATCGTATGCATATTGTGGTATAAATAGGATAATAACTTCACCAATGTGAAGACTTTTAAAACATCCCACCTCAATTGATTTGTTAGTAACTGAGATAGTAGTGATAGTTTATAATATAGTTGGGCAGTGCACAAGATTTTAGTTGTTAGTTGCAACGTTAGTTAGTAGTTAGTAGTGTGAGGTTTTTGAGTAAAGAATAAATTTTATGGCTTACAAATTGATTGCTTACAAATAAGCCATGAGGGCATTCCTACATGTGTGGAATTAAAGTATATATTCTAGATGCTTCTTTCTATTTTATGATATTTTGTAAAAATTTGGTAACCATTTATTCTATGGATCTCTTTTAAATTTTAGTCTTCATTATAACCATGTATTTGCCTTCTTTTTTTTTTTAAATTAATTTTTTATTTTATTGTAAAACAACTCATTTCAATTATTTTAATATAATTTAATTACAGTTTAATTTATATATAAGCTATATTTATTTAAGATACCGAATCTCATACTCTAGAGTTTTGTTATAAATACCCAACAACAAATTATTTAAAGCCCACGTCCTTTATTTTTTGGGTACAATTGTACAATTATCCTTTATTTTGTATATTTATAAGGGAAATATTTTTATGTTGTGTCATAATTCATGTGATCTTTATTATTTTTTTATATGTATTATTTTTTGCCTTTTCAATATTCTTATTTTTTTAGTTCAAACTATTTAGTTATTTTCTCCTTAACAAAAGTTTGAATTTTTCATTTTAATTACATATGTGAAATTCAATAGATAGTTCAATTTTTTTAAAAAAAACACTAATTTTAAAATAAAAAGAAAATAAATGAGAGATTAAATTACATCAATATATTGTTACATCATTTAATAGCATTTTAACCAATACAAATTTTACATAATTCATCATTGGAATGAGAGTTTACAAAAAAATCTAAAATTATTAGATATGTTATTGAGATAAATCAAAATTAAGTCTTTTTTATTTTATTCCCCCACCAATACTCTTTTTTATTCAAGTTCAAAAAAATGAGTACTTTAGTTATTAGAAAAAAAATCAATTAAATGATCTTCATGGGTGCTGCGAAATAGGATATTTTTCAAGAAGGGCAATGCTGCCAAATTGGTCTTAAAAAAATGGATTTATTTAGTTTAAATTTTTGACCAAATATAGACTTTATTTAACCAATTATTTTGGGACAGAACAGTAGCATATTGAGGTTAGTTGTGAGGATGGGAAGGCGATCTAGTTTGCAATTTTTTGACTCGTTTGTTGATTCAATGGACTACTTGCGGTCTTTGTAATCTCTTATTGGGAATTGTCGTGAGTTAGTTCCTACTCTCTTTAATAAATTTGAATTATAACAAAATAAGCATATATATATTTCGCTTGATTGAGTACAAAAAATTACCCTTCGTTTTATAAGGTACATCCTTGTGGAGAAAAACCTTGATAATAATTACAAACTGTAAGATCTATTGTATGAATCGATATATTTAATAAATTTAAATTACATATAGTAAATTTCAATTATATATATAGAGCCAGTAAAAGAATTTACTTATTTAGAGGGTACTTTTGTATTTTTATTATTTTTGACAAGGCAACTTTTGTATTATATAATAAAGTATACATGTGATCATGTCTATATGTCTTGTATTCAACAAAACCAATAAAGTCTTGTGAAAAAAAAACTGATAAAGAAAAGGTTGTAAACTAACAATGCGAGAATTGTGAACGTTAATGAAAAGCTGATCAATTGATTATAATGGACAAACTTTAGACATATTAATTTTTCAATACATCTAAAATGGCAAAGGTGCAGATAAAAGTGAGCACATTTGTAAATTTGAGCCAACATTTGGCATTAAAATCTCAACCACTTTGTAATGTTGTACAACTTGATTTGTGTAAGTAGCTATAGTAGTAGATGTGTAGCACATAGTTAAAATAGCTCCAGTTTACAAGTTCATATAAGTAGAAAAATAGAAAGGAACTTGATATGGAAACAATCTTGGGCTCTACTTTTTTTTTATCCCATTACTTTAGCCAGGATCAGTTAATTTAAAAGTATACCAAAAAAAAATAAAAAAAATTATTATTATCCTTTCTAGCTTGGACAGCCTCATATGCCAACCATATTGTAACAGCTACATAGATGAATTATTCTTTTTTCATATAAAACATCTGCATTACAGCAAAATAATTGATTATCATGACCTGGAATTGTAAATATGTGTGGTTGTCTATTTATTTAATTATTTTTCATAAATAAAAAAGAGAAACAAAATTAATACATATTGAAAGATAGGGGACCATAAACCACCCATACTTTAAATCAATACAAAAAAAAAATTAAAAAAAAATAAATAAATAATGGTCACATGGTTGCATGTGAGGGAATGGGAAAGGTTATTTCAATTTTACAACCACACCTCAATTTTTTGTTGTTTCTTTTTGTTCTTAAATATCTAATTTACATATGCAAATTACATTTTTCTTTTTCTTGATTTGTCTTTTTTGGGAAGATTATTGTTCTTTACCAATCTGACGTGTTTTTATGTGACCCACTGCGCACTCACCGGGAAAGTAAGCCATTTTTTGAAAGGTAATTTAATTTTGCACCTTTGTAAATTGTATAAGTGATACTGAATTGAACCCTACACCCCCCCCCCCCCCCCCCCCCCCCCCCCCCCCCCCCCCCCCCCCCCCCTACCCCCACTCTCACCCCTCCTCTCTCTTTTCTCTTTATAAAGCTGCTAGATTCATATTATAAATTGTAGAGTGGTCCATATGAACTTAATTTGAAGTTGCATATGCTTATTTCTTTCTTCTCTATATAATATATCTCTCTACCTAGCTTTTTTGTCCCTCTCATTAAGTGCTTCTTCAACACAAACTAAATTAACTTGCCTCATCAAATGTGAGATCTGAACTCCAATTTTTGTTGTTTAAGTCCTGGTCATGCTTTTCCACAGCTTTCTTGAACTTCTTTTGCATCTTAAATCTTTCCAAATTCAAGATTAATAGCCCTAGAAGAAGCTCAAGAAAGCTGTGGGAGAATATGGCAATTCAGGCTTATTATTTTTGCTAGATGCAGAATTTACTTACTATAAGGTGAACTCAATTTCCTCTTCTTTTCATCTCCATATATTATATCATGGTAATTAATTCATTAATTATTATTATCATCATATATTTATATGTATCTGAGATTTTCCAGTATCATAGACAATTTATTTATGTATAGTTTTGATGCATAATTCTGTAACTCGATTTAGTTAAATTGTGTTCTCTCTGTGTTCATAAAGGAAAATAAAGAATAAAAATAATACTTATTTTTAATTGAATTATTATTACTGGTCCTGTTTTTCCTGTGAGAAAATGGGTAGGGTCTAATAGTCTATATATACTCCACAACACTTGTTTTTCTGTTGGTTCTTTGAGTGAACATGAAAATATGTTGTTTTTTTTTTTCAAAAAAAAACTGAAGATTAAAAATTAACAACTGTTTTTCTGTTGTTGTTAAATTCAGATGGTACACGTTTGAGCCATGCAAGATGGGAGTAGAAGATTACAATTTAGATTTTAATTTATGAAAAATTGAATGTTTCCTAGTTGTCTGTAGAATTGGGTGAAGTTTCCAATTAACTAATTTACTAGTAAAAATGTGATTCATTCAATCAAATGGTGAAAGGAAATTAAAGAAAAAAAAAAAAGTATTTTGTGTTTGCAGAGAAGATTCCCTCACTTTTCCTTTTTATTATTAATGATGATAGTTCTTCTTGTTGCCCTTTTAGTTTAATCTTCTCCTACATTTCTGTGAAAAAGGTTAACCTTTGTCATTACATGACATCATATATTTTTTTAACCACTCCTCTCTCCTGACATCATTTGCCGTATTGATTTTAACACCCCCCACTCCATCATCTCTCCTCTCTCTCTCTCTCTCTCTCTCTCTTACTCTGTCTCAAATCTGAATGTCTCTTTCTCTCTACAAACCAACTTGGTGCTGAAATCTTTGGTAATTTACTTTTCAAATATACAGGCTCTTGTTAGTTTCTATCTTGCTTTTAAATTACTGACCAAAATATTATGGTCAAATGTGGAAAAAAATATAGTTAATATAGATGAAATTGCGGTATAAAATTTCAAAATCCGCCATATTATAGATGAATTGCAATTGCAGATGAATGTAATTTAATACTATGGTTTGAATTCATATTAATGATATTATTGCAGTTTTACACATTCCCATACTTATTTATAAATGGTTGGAGTCACATTCTACATTATATTATTTGTGAAAAAGAATCAAATTAGTTAACCAATTTAGCATAAAAATCTGAAAATCAATTGAATTTTCATCTAATGTGGCAGAAGATATTTGCAATTAGTGAAACAAGATATTGTTTAGTAGTGAGGAATATTGTAGAATTGATAATATGTATAAGGAAAATGAGAACTCACAAAAAGAAGCTTTACCAATTATAAGGCATAATTTTACATTTGTATAAACTAAGATCGTTTAGCCTAACGTAGTGGAACACGTTGTTCTGATAGGAGTAGGACCACAAAAAATCTGATTAAATCAGGTAGATACAGAGGCATGGCACTTCTGTGCATCATCTTATACAAAAGGATACGATTAGTATATAGATAGATACCTAGTGTGATGATGTAGTATAATAGTTAAATTTGGAAAAAATAATTCTCCACTACAAAAAATCTTATAGTCACAGTAACATTTTTAAATAAGTTTATCTAAACCAATTTTTTAATTAACATTTTTGTAAATTTCTTTAAGCTTGTAAAATTTAAAATTTTTTATAAAAAATTAGAAATTAATTATAATTGAGAAAATTGTGTAAATAAAAAGATATGGTCGTGGTTGATATTAAGTAATTTAAAAAATTTAAGTTAAAATTATTATTTTTGAAGTGAAATATTCGGTACAATATCCACTATCTACCGACTATTCATTTGAAATCTCGTTATTTTGATTTTATATTTATTTATTATATAATTTTATTTTAATTTATAAATAATATTTTAGTAAATTTTACTTACTTCACCTACTTGAATTTAACCAAATTTAAGTTTTTCTTTTGGAAGTAAAATTTTGAATTGACGCAATTAAAACATCTAAAACTATTTAATTTAGATTGAAGAATTCAAAAAATAAAATAAAATAAAAATTTATTAATAATTATCGATAAAAAAATTATATTTAAATTATTTAATCTGAATTCAACAATTAATGATTTGAAGTGAGCGAATACAAAAATTCTGGACTAAAATCCAGGGTTAAAAAAATAAAAGTACTAACAGAGTACCGTATTATTGCTATTATTAGCCGAATTTTATTTTTACAGTTTGGAAGGAAAGAGTGGAAATTTTGAACACGGGAACACGAAACCCATGAAGAGCTTTGTGAATTGTGACACGACATCGTGTGAGGAAGCAGAGAGACAGAGATATAACTGATGATAGATGCACGGTGAAGCCTTCAATTCAATGACATGAACTGAATCCTGTGCCAAATTTTCCTAGTACGGAATTATTCTTGCTTTTTGAGTTTTTTTGACACCACTGTTGATTCCGCACCTTGTATTTATTTTGCAAGTAGAAGAAAAGAATGTGGTAGTATATTTGTTATGTCGGGCTCTAAACTGGAACGTGTCAGTTGCCATGCAGTCTTATAAACTCCTCTTCTTTCTCTACAATTTTAATATCTTTACCTAAATTAATCTCACAAAATAATTAATCGCACTATTGTAAATGGGCCTAGTGGATTTCATAGCTACCTATGTTCGGACTCAAACACCTAAACAAAAGAGTAAAATAAAATATTCAATGCTAATTCGAAATCCAAAACTATTTTTTTTTCTTTATTATGATTTGTTCACAACATTTGTCGTTTTTTGTGAGATTAAAAAGACAATTTTTGTAAGCCACGAACTATTAACTAATGGAAATAACACTACAACCGAAACCACTTCTAGTCAAAAACATCAAAGGCAATTGACGAAAAGAAACCAAGAGAAAAACCACATTCCTATTTCCTAGCAACACCCCCGAGTTAAAAAATGCGAGAGAGTCATATGTACAACAATCGAAAAGAGCAACAAAATTAGGAAAATCAACCACCTAATTAAATCCACTACTTATTCGTTTGTTTTTAGTATTATACTTGTATGTCCTAACAGTCAATTCCACTCAATAAATGAGAGGATCTCCTTTATACATGCAATTAAATTTAATAGAAGCACCCTCTAGATACACACTCAAGCAACAAGGTTAAAATGAATTACTCCAAGTCATAGTGCGAGAACAAGGTCAACTATGGATGTGTCAATCTCTATTGACATAGTCCTAAAAAAGGTAGCTCAATTGTATGAATTCGCACCCTTTCTTGTATTGAGTAGAAAAATTGTAAGTCCCTTTGCAAATTTTGAAATTTAATTTGTTTTAATAAGGTAGAATCACAATATGCCGCAAAACTTTCTTTTTAATTTTATAGATGTTGTATTTTGAATGTTGGATTCGAATTTGGAACTTATGATTAAATTATAAGAGATTTAAACCATTTCATTCAAAAATTATTGTACGAACTTGGATGCAACAAAATTACAAAGAACCAGGGTAGTGGTTTAATCTTTGCTAGTTACATCTCTGTTATCATTGGATATGAGTATACGAGAGTTTACTTAAAAAAATTTATTTTAAATAGTTACTATTACATGTTATAATGGTCATTTAGGATTGTTTAATTCAACGGAGGAATGAGAGAAATTTTAACGATTTTGTGTTTGGTTAGGATAATGATAGATATTTTAAATGTTTTTTTAGTTATGTTTAACCCCTCCAAATCCACCCAAATAAAGAGAAAGCAAAAACCAATTTAAGAGAGACTTTTCATCCTTTCCTTTTCTCCTAAAAAATGAACTAAATATATTTCATTAATTTTCTTTTTAAATTTTCATCTTAATTATACCAATTGAACCTAGACACCACCAAGTGGGTAGAACATATACTACCATTTTTCCTACATAGAAGACATCATTGATCAAATTACATGGGTTAATAAATTTGATAGTAACATATATATTTGTTGGCAATTTATATTGTTTTTACAATTTTATTCTTTAAGAAAGAGAAATAGTTCATGTTTTCATTATAGTGTGTATTGTTAGGTGAAAAAAAATGTGCAAATTAATTAAGGATATACTGATAAATAATAATTAATACAATAGAAAATTCAAAAAAAAATCTTATATAAAGAGGAAAAAAAATTACTTAAGAGCTTCTTATATTTACTATTTAAAATAGATGTGGAACTGATTCGAAGAAAAATTGGGGCACCAATGCATACATTTGAAACAGTAAATCCACCTAAAACTTAATTGGATAATTTAAATGTTATTCTTAATTACTACTATAGAATAAAATATAAAAAAAAAATCATATTTAAAAATGTGATGTATCTAACCTAGTCATAGATAATTACAAATTTGCAACAACAGTTTTACACACGTAAGGTGAAATCTTCAATGACAAAAGTAGCTAATATGGTTGTCTTGCGATGAATTGTGTTTGTGAGCATCAAATTAACCAACGAAAGGCAGTTTATATTTCCCTAAGAAAAAAGCAATTTATATAAGATATTTTTTGTTGTTCATGGTTGTGATTGCGATCGATCAATTGAGATTTGTGAGCCTCACAATTCATAAAATAATTAACAGCATAAAACCGGTTCAAATAAATTAAGCATGTAGGTAGAATAATTATAATGTCGGCAAGATCCGTTGGAATTGGGTAAATACACATATTTATTAATTTATATAGTTTTGTATTACACGCTCCGTTATATGAGGATATATTGGATTAATTTACGGTGATGATGAATGAATGAGTAATAATGAAAATGACAAGAATATGGCCAGTATGATATGAACAATTGGTAGGGTATGCTATTGACGTAAGTAACTCGTCCCTACAAAGAGGACGCCCAATCAAAATAATAACACTTTTCCCCTTTCTCATATATGAAAGTGCCGAAATAACAATAAAAGGAAACTATGTTGACCCATGATGTGAAATTCCAAATTGTACTCCTCCATACACAACAATCATCATGACCATATACATTCAAAGTAAAATTTCAGCCTCTTAGTACATATTATATATATATATATATATATATGTGCATTTTAACCTTTTGTTAGGCATGATTTTTTTTTCCAACGATGTAGCCTATTCCCAACAGAAAAAGCGTTACGCTCCAGAGTTCGGATGTAATATATGTAAATTTTTTGTTGAATATCATATGTTTTAATTATGATTTAATAATATTAAAAGGTATGTAAGATTGAATTTAATTTATATAAACTATAAAAAGTCTTTATACTTCAATTAATTACCGTTATATTATATGATTGGTCATAGTTCGCGACAAAACTACAATATTTATAGGCATATAAAAACAATGCAATTAATTTTTATATTCATCTTCTTTTTCATTTAGGAGTTAAAATTTAAATAATTAATGAGTAACGTATATTGATTGTGACTGTCTACAAAATCAGAAACGTATATACTCTTAATAAATGCAGGAAACAAATAATCATGCTTCCATCCGGTTTTCATTTCATAGAAAAGGAAACGTTGGCAACAACAATTCATTCATCGTATCATTATTTGGGGGAGGTCTCATTCTTAAAGAGTAATAATTTTTTTTTTTATCTCTCTAATTTTAAGAGGAATAACATTATAATATTTTATAGTTCCATCTAAACACGTAAAATTTAATCAAAATTATTCATATAATATTTTAAATTTAAATTCTTTTAAATAATTTATCTTTAATTCAAATTTATTAATTACATAAATTCAATCGGCTTTAGTAGTCAAAGAATAATAATAATCCAACTTTTGGAGAGTACTTTTTCTAGATTACTAGATGGATCAATGCAATGTAATAGTTTAAAATTAGCTACAATTTTTTTACTATAAATAATAATTAGAAAAATGTGATGGGTTTTGTAGCCACAAGACAAATATAGACAGCAAGATCAAGAGGATTGTCTAATAATGTATTCCCTCTCTGTCGTTTAACTTTTTTCACCGATCTTCCACTCTTCCTCATCACAAAGCACAAGAAAATCTAACTTTTTCAGTTCAATATATATATACATCTTCCTCCAAAGTAAAATAAATAAAGAAAAGAAGAACTATATTTAAATCAGACAAACAAATCCCACAATCTACATCATTTGACCACAATGTCTTAGAACATCGGATTTAATAGAAGTTGTGCTTAATAATAAAATTCAAATTATAACAATATCTTTAAATTATATCAGTGGAATTCTTGACGTTAGAGATAGTTAAAAAATTACTTATAATTATGTAGAATTCATTAGATTATATTAAAATTTTTTTAAAAAAAATATTTATTTTTTTCTTGAACTAACCATGATTCTCAACCATTACTACCTCGGCACTCTAGTTGTCCACACAACAATTAGTTGGACCAAACTGTAAGTCATACTCAAGACAATGCTTCACTAAGGTCCATCACACTAAATTAAACAATATTTCTATACTAAAGTTAATAATAGCAAACATAACCATGATGAGTGAGGGGCACATTTTAATAAAAGTAAAGGAAATGACGACAAATATTGAATATAAAAAACATATAATAGATCCAAACAAGAAAAAGCATAACATCAACTCAATCAATTCAATTCAAAGCTCTTTTTAAAAATATTCAATTAAAAGCTAAAAAAAATAAAAATAAATATCAAAGCCATAGAATGAGGAACAAATAAGAATATACATGTTAGATTAGTGGGTTACAGTTAGATTAGGATATTGATCTTACAAATAAAGTAGCATGCTCATATGACACTTTTACATTATCTTTTGAAAAAGAAAAAGAAAAAAAAATGTTTATTTATTTATTGTATGGACTCAAATTAAGTCCCGTGAATGCATCATCCAAAAGTCCTTGTAAAGTTAATGGCGCTGAAGCTCACCATTTTGTCGGATTAAAATCCTCAAACATAGACACAGCTTTTCTGGGATCAGCAACTTCTTCTTCAACACCATGCAAGATCCATTTTTTTCTCTATACTTGAAAAAAATTTTAATTTTCATATACTCTCTGTATAAAAAAAAATGATGCTGCAAAACATTACAATCAACATGTATAACATTAGAAGTAATCATTGTGATTTGAAAATAATTGATCAATAATGTAAAATTTATTTGCTGATAATTGATATAAATTAAACTACTTTAAAAAAGACTTTTACCATTTTTAATTTCTCATTCCTATTCCTTAGGGGAATTAAAGGGTACAAATTTTCAGCACTAGCTAGGAATAGCAAGATAAAGAAAAAAAAGTAATACATGCAGGTGATATCTAAAAGCATACATTTGTTACATCATGGTAGTCTCTAACTTGATTAGGGAAAAGAAAACCCTAGTTTCTTTCACAGGCTATATATACTTATATGCGTATTGCTTTTAGATAGCTTTCTTTGTTCTATAGCAAAAAATTACCATAAAATAGCTCCTTGGTTAATATTTTGTTAGGATCTTTATGGTTAATCTTTTCCATAAAAGCTTTACCTAACCCATTGGCTATAGATAGAGTCACCAACCAATTGCTTAAAAGTGTTGTTAATAAGTTGTTGGTAGTTCTATACAAGATATAAAGGCATTATTGTAACTTCCTTGTGGTCCAATATTGTCTCTAACAATCTCTAACTGAAAATGTTCTTTCAAATGTGTTTCTTGTGACTCGTATATTTTTTTTTTGTTTTTTTTTTATATTACTTCATCTACATTTCTTGTGCAAAGATTTTTT